>CAJHQQ010002497.1:0-63566 GCA_905132885.1 Moricandia moricandioides
ATTTACAGCACTGTAGAGATTTTAGGTATAGGCAAATAATGTGTGTGGTCTCCAGAACCCATCCGAAGTCGTCCATTAAGAAATGAATACATGGATATGCGCTAAGGAATAAATGGTTTAAAGTATTTCCCCAAGATTTTATGACAAGTTTGGGAAAGGATTAGAGAACTGAGCAGACAAATTAGATGTTAGGAAGATGAGTATGTAATAATACTCATTTTCTCTCAATAAACGTGTATTGACAAGAGTTCGCTCATTCGTGTTTCGGTACCCGGTGCCTGCCACATGTGGTGTATCGGTTCTCACATACCGGTTTTTGACATCGTTCAGTTTAGTAGATTGTAGTCTAGGGGTGGCTCTAATCGAATACTATCATAATTTTTAGTATTTGTGAGTTACTTTATATTTTATAAATATTTAAAATTTTGATTTGTTTCGAAAAAATATGTATGTTTTATTTTCTGGATATCCGAAAATTTTATAGATATTTGTGAAAATTTATAAATATTTACCGATATTTTATCTACTTTGTTTAATACAAATCAATCTAGAAAACTATACAAGTTTTTCTATAAATATATTTTAGATCATATAAAAATAAGAATAATTAGTGAAATTATATGTTACATAAACTTTTAAAACTAGTTAATCCTTTTTATAAAATATGATTTTTTTTAAAAAAATGTAGTTTTTATAAAGATTTTATATTTTTTTCTTAATTTCATACTTTTATCAGAAATTCAAAAATAAAATCACATGTTAAATAATAATTATATAAATTACACATTTAAAATTATATATTTGATTATATATATATATATCTAGTTGCATAAAGTACATAACGAAGTGCATATTCAACTCTTAATTATTTAATATTTGTGATTTGCTTTGCTTTAAGCGGATATTAATGATTAATATATGCTATACTCCAAAAACTTACATATACCCTAATTATTTTGGATCAGATCGAAATGAGTAACAAATCGAATCAAAATTTGTTGGAAATCAAAGCTCATGCTGTGTGAATGAAATCGCCATTAATGGCAGAAGAGAAAGCTTGAAATGATGATGAGAAAGGTCTGATCTTTAACTTATGAACTTGAATCAGAAACAGAGATTAGGAAACTTAAAGAGACTAAGATAGATTAGAGAGATTAAGAAAGGGGTAGACTTGAGAGAATCTGAATCAAGAACACAAGTTTTATTATGAAGTGGAGAGGAGAAATCCCCCTTACTCCCTTAAGCTTTAAAATCGCCTAGACTGCCTTTATATAGGCTTACAAGGTTTTCAATCAAAAACCTAAATCTAATGGCTGATAAATCACTTGAGAATGAATGGCTAGGATGGCTGGCAAGTTTGAGTCTGTTCAAGGGAAGGAAGGCTTGTGATTGGTTGCCCATAGGCTCCTATGAATCAGGCTGGTTCTTTGGCTAGATACATAGTCTCCTTTGCTCTTCATTTCCAGCAAGTGACAACCAGAACCAGCCTGTCATCTCCTCTCTTCTTCCTGGCGCAGGGCATCTTTCCTTGATGCCAATTTGATTCCTCTTGATCAGAACAAGCATCACTTGCGCCCTAAGTTTGCACGGCTTCATTTCAGGTTCATCCCGGGAAAGCATTTCGCCCTATCTTTGCACGGTCGATGGTACGGACCTCCTGTCCGTACCACTCACCCTATTTTTGCACAAACTCCCCAACCATCTTTAAAGGCCAAATGGGAACTTCTTTGGGTCGCCCTATTTTTGCACGGTCCGTACAAGTCCGTACGGTTCGCCCTATTTTTGCACGGTCGACCATCTCCTCCCAAATGTCTCTAAATGGTGTCTAAGTCCCTCCTGGATTTGACCCTAACTTTGCACATCTTTAAACACTCCTAAAGCCTTCTTAGACAATCTCCGGAGGTCTTGCCTTAACTTTGCACGGGACCCAAACTTCACCCAAACTCCTCCTTTGGCTCCATTTCATCTCTTCAAGTTAACATTCCCCCTCAAGCTTGACTTTAGTGATCTTAAGTCAAGATTGGAACCTTGAAGAATCCCCTCATTAAAAACCTCACCAAAGAAAACCCTTTTTGGGATAAAACCTTGATGAGGGAAAAAGAGTAGGTTCCTCAAGGCCTAGGGATTGGCCAGTGGGTCTTTGTGTCTTAGCATCAGTGTGATGGACACAAAGACCCTGTTTCATGGCCTCAACACATGTGTGCATCTCAAATGACTTCAATGCACACAACACAACCCTTCTTGTACTCTCTTGAACTGATCTTGGTCACTCTCTCTTTCTCACAACCGTCTTGTTGTGTTCAAGGCTCAGACTACACCAGATTGCATTCAAGGAGATACAAGCTTCATAACACCTTCTTGGACCTCTTCTTGGAATGGCTTGTGTCTTCCCTTCTCTCATGGCTTATTGCCTTCTCTTTCAGGTTAGACCACACGCCTATCTTCTCCTTGTCTTCTTGAGTATCCAAGTAAGGTACCTGATACATCATTCTACAAGTGTATCAGTTCTCAAGAGATAAACCTATCATGAATATATATAAAGTGTTAAGATCAGGTTTACTCCCTTGTTTAGATGATGAGGAGTGGCTTCCTTGATCCGCCACTTGAATCTTCACACACTGAGCCTTACAGCTCCTTCTCTTATCATGCAAGCTCATCCACACTCCCCCTCAAGCTTGAGACCGAGTATAGAGAAGGTCCAAGCTTGAATGGTGAGCGCATGTTAGCACTTTGATAAGTCATGTGGAGAGTACCACCATCTTCTCCAGACTTGATTTTGAGCCTCCACTACATTACCATTGCATAGAGGAGATACCTCAGTCCACTCTACAAGCACTCCTCACTTAGCTTGTTGAGTGACCTTCTTCCTCCTTCACTGCGGCATGATCTCTTTCTAGATCAGCATGCAATGGCCTTGAGTACCACAAGTCATTGAGCCCCAAGGATCATCAGGTGACTCACTTTGCTCCCCTCCTCAAGTTTGGAATGAGCAACACACCAAACTTGAAGTGAGCCTCAATGAGCCTTAAGATCAGGAGCATTCCATTTAAATGGACTATGCATTCAACCACTGATCAACCTTCCCCTTTTAACTCCAATGCCTTTGATCATCAATCTCCTCCAGACTTAGATGATGATCACTTGCCTTGTGTATTTGAATACACACCAACAACCTTTCCCTATGGGATTAGCCTTCCTCTTTCACTCGGATGTATGGTGAACCAAGAGCACACCTAGTGAACCTGAAACAACACTCAAACTCCAGCAAAGATAAGACACAATGCATTGGCTTGTGCCAATGTCTCACTCGCATTGCACTTAGATGGCCTCTTATTATTGTTAAGATCCATCTAATGCAAGCTTTCCATTCTCTAAATGCAAGCAAGCTCTTATCAGAATCAAGACAAGACATTTAGGAACTCTCATAATCAATATGCAACAACCTTTAGTGATTCTAATGCAAGCTAGCTGGATACAAATTTTAATCTAACATCCTAGCAACACAAGACATTAAGAACCGAGGCTAAGCCATATTATTATGAACCATCAGACCAAAGCTTTACTTTAAATCAGATTCTATTCATGTATGCAACAGATTCAGAACATACTATCTAATATCATGTCAAGCATCATTTAGAACTTAAGCAAGCATTTTTTAAATTCTCAAACACCAAAAAAGACTTATTAAGCATCCTGGGACAGATTCAAATAATATAATCAAGCAATCATTAATAATATCCTCAGGTTTCAATCACATACTCAACACACAGCAAGAGTCATTATCACAGTCTCAATATCAAGATGAGTTTAAGATTTGCTTACTCAAGAAACTAGGTTTGTTCCTTAGTCTCTAGATGCAAACCACCAAGGCTTTTGTTGGATTTTGGAGTCTGGATCGTCACCCACCTCCTTCTCCTTCAGTCAATGGCCACCATCTTGTACCAACAGCTCAAAGACCCCTCCTTTCTTCAATAATCCCAGGCGCCATCTTTCTAGACAGTTTTCACTTTGAAATGAGATGATGAACAACTTCTGGACAAGGCGCTTTGGATCAGGTTAGTTAGGCCTTTCCATACACCTTTGCTTCCAAGAACAATCACCATCAGGATGGATATGAGAGAGGAAAGGAACCACAGGACTTGACTCAAGCTTCAGCCTTCTTCTTCTTGAATGAGCTGAACTGGATCTATGTTGTCTTCAAGGTTTGTTCTTGAGCTGTGGAGAGAGCACTGTGTTTTTGCGGAAGCTATCACCAAGATCTGATGAACCTGGCTCTGATACCATGTTGGAAATCAAAGCTCATGCTGTGTGAATGAAATCGCCATTAATGGCAGAAGAGAAAGCTTGAAATGATGATGAGAAAGGTCTGATCTTTAACTTATGAACTTGAATCAGAAACAAAGATTAGGAGACTTAAAGAGACTAAGATAGATTAGAGAGATTAAGAAAGGGGTAGACTTGAGAGAATCTGAATCAAGAACACAAGTTTTATTATGAAGTGGAGAGGGGAAATCCCCCTTACTCCCTTAAGCTTTAAAATCGCCTAGACTGCCTTTATATAGGCTTACAAGGTTTTCAATCAAAAACCTAAATCTAATGGCTGATAAATCACTTGAGAATGAATGGCTAGGATGGCTGGCAAGTTTGAATCTGGTCAAGGGAAGGAAGGCTTGTGATTGGTTGCCCATAGGCTCCTATGAATCAGGCTGGTTCTTTGGCTAGATACATAGTCTCCTTTGCTCTTCCTTTCCAGCAAGTGACAACCAGAACCAGCCTGTCATCTCCTCTCTTCTTCCTGGCGCAGGGCATCTTTTCTTGATGCCAATTTGATTCCTCTTGATCAGAACAAGCATCACTTGCGCCCTAAGTTTGCACGGCTTCATTTCAGGTTCATCCCGGGAAAGCATTTCGCCCTATCTTTGCACGGTCGATGGTACGGACCTCCTGTCCGTACCACTCGCCCTATTTTTGCACAAACTCCCCAACCATCTTTAAAGGCCAAATGGGAACTTCTTTGGGTCGCCCTATTTTTGCACGGTCCGTACAAGTCCGTACGGTTCGCCCTATTTTTGCACGGTCGACCATCTCCTCCCAAATGTCTCTAAATGGTGTCTAAGTCCCTCCTGGACTTGACCCTAACTTTGCACATCTTTAAACACTCCTAAAGCCTTCTTAGACAATCTCCGGAGGTCTTGCCCTAACTTTGCACGGGACCCAAACTTCATCCAAACTCATCCTTTGGCTCCATTTCATCTCTTCAAGTTAACAAAATTAACGAATAAAATGTCCATCCAGATTCTATTGGATGGTGCTATATAACACCACTTGATATGCGCGCGAGTAAATTAGCACAATCGGTCTATCATCTTTCTTGATATACCTTTTTTTTTCTTGATATACCGATTCAGATGGATAGGAGTATTAGACTTTAGTTTTCATACTTCTCTAAGTTTTCGTGTTTGAATTGCTAATTGTCAATAACTCAATTTTGTCTTTTTGTATCTTTTCAAGGGTCTTACAAGTTATAAGTCTGACCATTCACAGATAACAAATTTGGCTTACCCATTTCAGCACCACACAATGTGTCATATCACAATACACAAAAGACAAAGCATATGTGACCACATTCTCCATTCACGTCCATCTATCATATGTTGAAATGGGATCTATCCCAAACCGCGACTGTATTTTTTCATTTGATGAAACCAGGTTTGTCTTTTGCATAGGTAAAATGTAAAGCCGAGAAAATCAAGATTTGTTTTGATCTATGGTAACATCTTGATCATTGTAATTCATGAAAAAGAAGCAGAGTGAAACGTAGTAAATAAATAACTTTTTCAAGTGTGATTCAAGGTCGGTTATACTGCCACTGTAATCTTGCTCTTCCTCCATGCCCAATAGTTAGCTCTTATAGGATCAACACGACACAGAATGGTACACACCAAATTGGCCAAGTTAGTCTCTGGTTCTTCATTAGCTAGAGCTTTCACCAATTCTCTATGCTCGTTGGTTGGTCTCAACCCATCGCATAGAAGATCCAAAAGGGTGCTCAGAGCGAATCCATGGAGGCAATCGGAGCGCGAGAGTACTTTCAAACAGACTGAGGAAACACTTGGATCACTAATCCAAGACTTTGTGTCGTCTTTGTAAAGAGCTTTCAGGTACCTCCAGGAGCTCTCGTTCCCGGGATTGGCTAAAATGGCTTTGATTGTGTAGCTTACTTCAGATTCTCTCATGGACTCTAGGCCTTCCAACAAAGGTGATCTAGTAATAACGTAATACCTCTGCCAGATTTAAAAAGGTGACTTAACTGGCAGTGGAAACATAATCAAGCATGTGTACTGATGAATCATATATATTTACCTGATTCCATGCGGAATTGTTAAAGACGTCAGCTTCAAGGAGCTCATGACAGTAGTTAAGCTCATTTTCCCATCCTCCTAATGCTTGGAGTGCCCACTACAGATTGTTTCCCAACATCAAGCAAAAAAGATAAAATACATAGTGAGTGCTTTGAGATTACAAACCTGCCTATGTAACTAAGCATAATAATGTAGATTGTTACCCAACAAAGAGCATAAAGATAATAATATAGTGATTCAATTGAGTGAGTTCTGAGATGACAAACCTGCCTATGTGACCAAGCATGATAATGCTTGGCATCAACTGATAGTACCTTCCGAGTAAAGTCAAGTTCCTTTCCTACAACATCAGGACCGAGTTTCTCTGCAACCCATCGCCGATGATGCCTAGAACAAAAGCAAAAAAAAAAGGTTAGAGCAGAACCATTGACCATCACAAATGAAAGCAAACAAACAAAGGTTAACTTGCTAACACTAAAGACTTTTCATCTCAAATCTACAGAACATGAACTAAAGAACACATGTTCCAAACACAAAAAGGAAAGAGCTTTTACCACAACTGGTAGTTTTTGGAGTTATCCTCAGCAATGCGTTCGATGAAGTTGAGTTCTTCATACAAGTCGTGATCAAGCTCCTCCAGTACTAAGCGCCTGAAGTGCCACACCTTCAGAAAAAACAAAAGAGCTAATCAAATCCTGAAACTGTACATATGCTCTAATCAAATCAAACTCTTCGGTTACGGTGTAGTTGCTGGAGTTAAAGCGGAGAGCTTCTTCCGTGAGTAGTAGGGCGCGAGGAGAACGCTCGTGGGAGGAGTAAATAGCGCGGAAGTAATCCATGGTCTCGCGGAAGTCTTCCTTGTAAGCGATCGGAACCACCGGGTTTGGACCATCGTCCTGAGACAACGGGACGATGTCTGACCACTCTGGTCGCTCGCTCAGTGGCACGAACTCCATGTGCTCACTACCCAGACTCGATCTGAAATTAGGGTTCCGACTATTCTAAAAAGTATAGACAAGGGTAATTGGGATGCGAAGGCAAAAATTATTGGAGATAGATCTGAGTGTTACAAAAAAAAAAGTAAAAGGATTTTTATTAATCGAAGGAACAATAATGGTAGTTTTCCTAAGCGCAATACCCTCTATACACTCAAACTTTTTTTATCAAAATAAATTTTAAAGAACAAAATAATCAATTAAATTCTATTAAAAAGTGTAAATATATATTTTTATTTTTAGACTAATTAATATAAACTTAAAGTTTATAGTTAAGGAATGAGGTTTTGTAAGTGAAATTTAAAATAAAAAAGGTTAAAATATTAAAAAGAATATGAGATTTGGAATAGGAATTAAGGAAGAGATGTAATCCGTCTTATTAGCATCCTCTCTCCTCCTCCTAGAGAGAGAATTCTCGGTATTCTCTTCTTCTTATCAAACCTCATATCTTTCAGAGAAAAAGAATGGATTTTTTTTTATTGTTTGTAATATAACTTTCGATCATATATATTGATTGTCTTTTCCGTTTATCGGATTTGTTTCGCGTTGGCAATTTTGTAGTGTATCACTTTCAATCTTCACATTTATTTTTTCTTTGTTTTGAAGTTGAACTTAATAAAAAGGTTCGATCTTCTATTGATTGAACTGTTAGGTTCATTTTGTTCAAGTAGATCTTCGGGACTTTAATCATCGCTCCAACCAATCCATATTCAACTGGAATCAATGATCTGGTCTGGGTAATATTGTGTTTGCTCTCTCCGCAATCTTTAGTGAGCGGAAACAAGGTCTTCGAACCATGTGTCGAAGACGGCCACACGCTCCAGTCGATGGTTGATGAGGGTTGGAGACAAGTGAGGTAGGTGACCAAGGAGAGGCTACTTGAAAAGATTTTGGGCACTACATAGTTGAGGTTCTAAACCTTCATCAGTGATTAGAGGAGAGATTGGAGACACGATTATGGAGATTTGACGGAGAGGCTCTACGACAGAATCAACTCTGGTGATGGTGATTATTATTGCTGCTTTCTACACGCTAGACATGTGTTCAAGACGTGTTCAATACATGTTTCTTTGAAGGTGCGGCGGGATATCCGACAAGTAGAGACGACCCATTGATGCCTCTATTGGGCTTTTATTTAGTTTTAATCTGATGTGAATTCTCTAAATGGACCTTGATGATTTCGAATCTTGTACTTTCAAGCCCTCGGGACTGATTTTTAATGAAATCATGTAGACAAAAAATAAGGAAGAGGTGATTGTCTGATTGAGAAAGAAACAAAGAAAGTAATGGGAAGTGCACCATCACAGATTCCGACTAGCTTTGGCCATGACCTTAGACTTGTCTTCGCTGCCGACTCGTCAAGACCTATGACCAGGTCATTCACTTTCTTATTAAGGTTTGTGTGTTTGATCTCTCCCGATCTCTTCTAAAGCTTGTCTCTGTGTTTGTTGTACAACAATTTAGGGATGCAGGGTGCGAGAATTGTCCTTTCTTTAAGGTGGAAGAGGATCACGAGCGTATCGTCGAGGTTAGTACTCCTAATTTCAATGAGTATGTATCTATATTTAAGTTTCACTCTAAAACTCTAAACCATAATTTTAATTTAATTAATCCAAGAGATATAAATGTACATTTACAACTTTTAATAAAAAAAATTTGGTTTTTTTCTTCTTAAAATCTATTTTAGTGATAATTTTTTTTAGATCTATTTTAAGATATTCATATTTATATATTTCTACAGTACTGCTCTCTCTCTCTATGTTTAATTAATAAATTGTATTATTTTATACAGACAAGTCTAATATCTAATGTAGAACATCTAGCCAAAAATCTGGAAGCTACGAGGGGGTCACAATTAGTCTTTATTTGCCCATACTAGCTACTGGATCGGTATTTGATCCGTAAAGTCGAATATTTGATCTGATGAAATTGAATATCAAATAATCTATGGTAATTTTCTTAAATAGTCATTTGTCACCAAATAGTCTTAAAATGGTTTTTTATTTTGAAAATTTTTATTTTTATTTTTTATTTTTAAAAATTTTAAACTCATTCCCGAAGTTCCATCCCATAACTCTAAACCCTAAGTCTATAGTAATTAAACCTTGAGGTATAAATATATATTTACACCATTTCATAAAATTTATTTTAGTCATATTTTTCTTCAAAAGCTAGTTTTGTGACAAAAACATTTTAGGTATATCTTATGGTATTACTCAATAATCTATTTAATTAAAAATAACTACTTAACGTTGTTTGGGTTGTCACTCTTTTTAATGAATAAAGACACATTTTTCTAAATCACAGTAAAATAATTCCTTTGTGCTTCTATTTTCATAAGTGAATCAAATATAAGTGATATATTTGTATAAGTATCTTTGATTTTTCTCCTTTTATATATTCTATTTTTCAAATTGATAAAAATAGAAAAAAATGAAATATTCTTTATATAAAATAAATTTATTTTGTTTTAAATTTCAATTAAATATCAAATAATTTATCAAATACTAGCAAGTAATTTACAAGTAACAAGTAATAAAACAAAGAAAATAACTTACAAATCCGTTATTTTTAGCAAGTATTTAAAATTGTAAGTACTCGTTTTAAATAAATCAAATACAATCCAAAATTTTACTACTAGTACAAATCAAGCGGAGTACCAAATATAACATAAATACCCCTCACCCCTACTGAAAGCTATCTACACCTCCGAAAGTACAACATTTTTAGTGGAGGGTTCTGCAAAATATCATTCCTACAGCAGCCACACTCCAAAGAAGAAAAATGATAAGTCTGCCAGATTGTAAACTTTGTGGAGAAACTCAAAAAAGAACAATCCATCTTCTCTTCCAATGTCGAGTCTCTAGAGAAATATGGGAACTAGTTGGTATAATTCTTCATACAGGTCAGCAATCTAACTCTCAGTCTCTAATTTACATTCAATATTTGTTGACTACATATAAAGATCAACCAACGCCTATTTTCCCATTCATTGGATGGAGAATTTAGAAGCTCGAATGAGCTTATTTACAATGGCCAAAAATGGTTCATACCAGAGATTATACAAAGCATTTATGGACCATCATTTATGAATTGAAGCCAAATTTACAAATGAAGCCATTGGTGCACAACAACAGAATCAAGCTTCTCACCCACACACACAAATACTTCATGCTTCAATGAAGATCCTTACTGTTGTTACACTAATGCCTCATGGATAGATGATAAGCATAATGCAGGAATTTGATAGAGTTTCTAACTGTTACTCCAAGGATAAACATCAATTGAATGAACAAACACAGTCACAGAAGCATAAGCTTTAGCACTAAAGGAAGATATTCTTCAAATAAATAGTCTCAGTTATGAGAATAAGTGGACCCCCTTGATGGGTTGTGGACTCACTTGACACCGCAAAAATATAATAAAATGTTCTTTTTATATAGGCAATTGTCAAAGAATCAATAGGAGAGTTGGGAAAATATGGTTTTTGACCTCACAAAACCATGGTTTGATTCTCACCAATGATTCTTTAAATTTATTTTGACCCCGGTCAAATTCATTACTGGGTTAGCATGAAAAGTAACTTTCTTTGGAGATAGCTTTATTTTATGTAACATCCTTGGAAATTTGAGTTTTGATAAAACCTAACCTCAAGACACAAATATGGACATCCAAACTCACTTAATGACATTTACAAGCTAGTTGGAGAAAGACAATACAACTTCAAGTATGGGAATCGCCAAAATAACCATCAGGCTGGTTTACTAGCCCATAAAGTTAGAATAGATAACTCTCCTTATGTTGTACGTTGGTTTTCCTAGCTTCGTTGTTGATATATGTAAAATGTTCACGTTTTTATATATAATAAAAAAGGTTGACAAAAAAAGATGTTAGTGTGTAAATCGAAGTCGGTAAATGAAGTAAGAATATCATCGAAGTAATCCTTTTTTTCTTTCATCTATTTCCTAAAAATTGTTTTGCTCTTTTGTCTCGTACTGATTTTAACTCCACATAGTTCGATTTTTATTTTTCTTCATGCATTTTTTATCATCTTGAAAAGGATATAATCCCAATTGAATTAACAGATTTGGATTTTCACTAATGTTTTTGTCTTCTTTCACGCGACAATATATCCTCATTTTCTTGCTATAGCAATTAGAGTGAAGGTCACCCATATGAAGTGATTCAAAGCGCTGCAGTTATCTGAATGAGAGCATGAAAATTTAAAGCGATGGTCGTTTTTTGATGTCGTTTTAAGGAATACTTTTAACAAACCAAAAGCTTCACAAATAATCGACAAAATATATGTAAACTTATGGTTACCAATGTAATCAACCTAATATTTTCTCCAATGGTACTTTAATGCGCCTTCTAAACACTAAATATACAGTAAAAGTCACTCTAATGGTACACCAAATCTGACACCAAAAATCACTCCATATTTGGAATAACACTAGTTATTTACTCTTTTTTCGAGGTGAACTTTTTCTTCGCAAAATAATCCTAATTTTTATAAGTTTTCATTTTCTATCCAAATAAAATTATATGTCATCGTACATTTAAATATTAAATATAATTATTTAATTGTCTGAAACTTTAAATGCACTAATAACTTATATTAAATTAGAAAATACAAAAACATAAATTGATAAATTTAAAATATATAAGCAATAATAAAAACATAAAGGACTCAAACTTAACATAGCACATTGCAATTGTAAAGGGTCTGGCTCGTTTTTGGAAAAAATGTAAAACATGACATGGTGAGTATATAATTGAGGTTGAGCATGATGTTAATACATCAACTGGAGTTGAAAGATAATGTCTATCTCACAAATCTGAAATAGCAGATGGTAAACATTCTTGGTTCCAAGAATTTCTTATCCGTTATAGGAAAATTAAAGACAAAAAACTTCATTTCTCACTTTGAAACGTGTTAATTGATCATTTATAGAAAAATATATTAATGATAATAGTGGTTAAAAAAGAATGTATGTCATTTATATTTATTTATGTGTTGTAATAAGATTTTATTTTTATAACAATCGTTTAGTTTTAATTAATATCATTATTGTATTATTGTTATGAGATAAAGTATAAAAGTAAAATTCAAATATTTTAAGGTAAAAGGTAAAATAATAAATAAGTGGAAAAGAATATAAAAAATCAAGAATATTTTTTTAGTCAAGAAGTAAAAATAACTGATGAAATAAAAATTTCCTCAATTTTAAAATATTTTATTTTAGAGTAGAAAATAGAGGTAAATATTGGAAGTGGTCTAAACAAAATGAAAGTTTGTATACTCAATGAAATAGTTCGCCGAACAAAAAAAGAAATTGAGAAAAGCGGCAAGAACCTGTCAATTTATTTCCGTCTTCCTTTCAAGGGTCCAATTATTTATAATCCCTATCTATTCACAGATCACAAACTTGGCTTACCCATTTGGACACCACACATTGTCATATCACAACACACACAAACGACAAAGCATACGTGACCACATTCTCTATATCCTTCCAGTCTTAACAATCATATCTACATCACCTAACCGAACTGGAACGGGAACCTTAACCCTATCCGGTTGAGAAAAATACCACCGTACCAATACCATAACCGAAAACCGTATAAACAACTCATATGGTACAAAAGAAGAAACGATAATAACAGAAAAGAAAAGAAAAGAAAAAAGACCAAACAATAAAAAGAAGGAATGTCAGAGGTAGAACAAGAAGTAGAAGAAACATCAAGTGCGGTTACAGGTTCGATAAGTTTCGATCTTCCCGAGGAAGTCCTTCGAGTCCTACCTTCCGATCCATTCGAGCAGCTAGATGTGGCCCGCAAAATCACATCCATTGCTCTCTCGACACGTGTCTCTTCTCTCGAATCAGAGTCGTCCGATCTCCGTGAACTTCTCGCCGAGAAAGACAAGGAAATCGCCGAGCTCCAATCACACGTGGAGTCTCTCGACGCGTGTCTCTCCGACGCGTTGCAAAAGCTTTCTCTCGCCGAAGATGGAAAGGTCCGACCCGTGTTTGACTTTCTGACCCGACCCGACTCCATTTTTTTTTAATTATTATTTGACTAATCGTCTCAAAACGTGCAGGAGAATCTGGTGAGGGAGAACTCTTCGTTGTCGAGTACTGTGAAGAGACTCCAGAGAGATGTCTCTAAGGTAATTTTGGACTTAAAACTCGACTTGGGTCTTTCTAGTTTGTAGCAAATATAATTGGATAATTAGCAAAAAAGATTTAAGCTTTATGGAGCTTGAGAGATGTTATGGGTGCAGCTTGAAGGTTTCAGGAAGACGCTTATGATGTCTCTTCAAGATGACGACCAAAATGTATGAAACTCTACTACTTTCTTCAAAATTGCTTTAAAGTGAAATCTTTTTAAATTGTATTATGTTTGGGTTTTAACAGGCAGGAACAACACAAATTATTGCTAAGCCAACACCCAACGGTATGGTTCTTGTTTTCTTCCACAGTTTTATCAAAGTGCAAAGGTTTTTGTGTAATCTTGATGAGAGTTTCCAGATGAAGATTCTCCATTTCAACCTTCAAGACATTCATCAATCCAGTCCCAAGCTTCTGAAGCTGTTGAACCAGCTGCAGTGGACAATGAAAACCAAGGTTAATGCATCTTGATTCTCAAGCCATTAGTGTCTTGACTCACAAGTGAATAAAGCTTAAGTTTTATCGTATGAAATTGCAGCTCCTAAACCGAGTTTATCAAACAGTCTTCCATTAATATCTCAGACTGCTACGCCACGGCTTAGTCCTCCTGGTTCTCCACCAATATTATCTGCTTCTAGTACCCCTAAAACGACTTCAAGACCTATCTCTCCTCGTCGCCATTCTGTATCATTCTCAGAGCCTGGATCCCACACCGGTAAGTTCAAAACCAACACTATTCTTGTGGAATTCTGACAACAACACAAGTATTAACGGTGTGTTTTATTATCTCTGTTTTTTCAGGACGAACTCGGGTTGATGGAAAAGAGTTCTTCCGACAAGTCAGGTGAAAAAAGGACTCATAATCTTATTAAAACTTCTTGCAAAATGTAGCATTGTCTGTAACATTGTTATTGATTCTTGATCAGGAGCCGGTTATCTTACGAGCAGTTTGGTGCTTTCCTTGGAAATGTGAAGGATCTTAACGCCCACAAGCAAACAAAAGATGTGAGGAGAATCCTCTCTCCGTCTCTATCTTTTTCCACTTTTCTTCCGAGTTGAAACTTGGTTTCTGAATCGATCTGCTATGTTTTGTTTTGTTTTG
This sequence comes from Moricandia moricandioides, assembly GCA_905132885.1. Taxonomy (NCBI): domain Eukaryota; kingdom Viridiplantae; phylum Streptophyta; class Magnoliopsida; order Brassicales; family Brassicaceae; genus Moricandia; species Moricandia moricandioides. The sequence continues at coordinate 14,633 of CAJHQQ010002497.1, forward strand.
AAGGAAACGCTTAGGAAAGCTGAAGAGATATTTGGAAGTGACAACAGAGATCTCTATCTCATATTCGAGGGCTTGATCACTCGCAACGCTCACTGAGATTTTGCATTCTTATGTTCCAAGTAAAAAATCATATACTCAGGAACTCGAGGTTCTATTTCTTTTTTGTTTTCTTGGCTGTCAAGTTAGACCGAGCCAAAACTGAATTGGATTGTACCAGTTGTTCATCTCGTGTATTTATCTATCGATCCATCTCTTTTCCACATCTTCAATAAATTACATTTCATTATCTTTAAAAATTAACCAGTCAGCATCCAAAGAGTATTGTATGATAGATGATGTCAAAATTAGGGGTGGACACAGTTAATTGTTACTTGCCCTGTATTCTCTACTTGATCGGTACTTTATCCGTAAAATCAAAATCGAGTACTTGCTCAGTCAAAAGTCGACTATTTGGTCTGTTCAGATCCATTTTCAGGTACTCTATTTAAATTACTAATAAATATAAGTATTAAATTAAAGTAATTATTTAACGTTGTTATTCGTTTTTTTGTTAATGAATAAAGATTCGTTTTTCTGATTCATAATAAAACAATTTATTTATGTTTTTATTTTCATATGTGAATCAAACATAAATGATATATTTGTAAATCGTCTTGGAATTTATATATTCTATTTTCAAATTAACTAAAACACATGAGAACAATGATATATTCTTTATATATATAACAAAGTTATTTAACTTTAAAGTTTAACTAATTATCAAATAATTTATAAGTAACAAATAATAAAACACTTGCAAAATTGTTATTGTTTAGCAAGTATTTGAAATTACAAGTACTCGTTTTTAACAAAAACAAACCAAATGCAAATTTAAAATTTTACTATTTGTATAAACCAAGCCGAAGACCAACTATAACGAAAATACCAAATATTCGGTTTGTGTCCATTTCTAGTCAAAATCCAGAGCAAGAAACTAACAAAACCAGCAACGAGTTTGAAATCTTGAATTATGTAATAAAGATTTAAAACAATTTTGGTTCATGTCCCAATTAAAATTGACTTCAGATAAAACTTGGAAATTAAATAAATAGACTTAAAAAGAACTGAATTCTTCTAGATTGAATCTCACATATGCTCATCGACAAAAGCTTTGAGATGATTAAACGAAGACCCTCCTTCTCTCACCGTCTCCGCCGCTAAATCTCTCCACCTCGCCGCGTTTCTTCTAAACTCCTCCGCCCTCTCCTCCATCACTTCCTCAATGCACCGCCGTATCTCCCCACTCTCCACCACAACTTCCTCCCCGTCCTTCCTCTCCATCACCCTCACACCTGTCCTCCAACAATCTTCTAGAAGCTTTGCGTTGGTCATCTGATCAGTCCACTGCGGAAACGCAACCACTGGAACTCCCGCGACCAAACTCTCCAGCGACGAGTTCCACCCGCAATGCGTCACGTAACAACCCATCGACCTATGCTTCAATACGCTAAACTGATCGCACCAAGAAACCACCATTCCTATCTCATCAAGCTCTTCTCTGAAACTCCTTATGCTCTCTTCTTCTTTCTCTTCCCCGTCTTCTTCTTTACTTTTGTACGACTTGTCCGTGATCACCCACAGAAACGGCCTCCTACTCTGTATCAACGCCTTGCAGAGCTCCACAAGCTGTTTCTTGCTCAGCACGGCAAGTGTTCCGAACGAGATATACAGCACGGACGAGTCTGTTTTTGTATCCAACCACTTAATGTATTCAGAGGCTGTCTCAGAGTCGGTCCTAGAGGTTATCAACGGACCTATGGGGAGAATCTTGATATTATCAAGAACCGAGGTTAGAGCTTCTTGTTCAAGCTCTTGGAAACTATTGACGAGGATCTTAGGGTTTTCCTCTTGCTTCAGTGACTCTATCTGTTCTCGAAACGCCGGTAGAACAAACGCATATGCGTTTTCAGGGATGATGAAAGAGGGAAGATCACGGAGACGGAACAGTAGCAGAGAGGGAAGCTTAATGGAACCATCATCAGACATCTCTGAGATTGTGTCGGCGTAGCCGTTGAAGTAGTGGTAGAAGATGGAGAAGACGGTCACAGGCTGGACCCAGAGAAGAGCAGAAGGGATGTGAAACTCACGAGCCAGCTCAGCGACCCAAGTGAGGAGGATTGTGTAAACCACGCAGGTAAAAGGCCGGTTTTGACGCCGGTTATCTTCGATAAGTTCGGTTAGGGTTTCTCTCCCACGTTGTCTCAACTTGGACATGTATTGTCCGGAGCTATGCTGGCGAGATTTGGCGGAGGATGTAGAGGGTCTGAAGCCGTCGTCATGGCCATCGGAGTAAGTGGCGAAGGTAAGGGTTTCGAGGACGTTATCTTTGGAGAGCATACGACGGTTGTAGGCGGAGACTGGGGCTGCGAAGGTGACTTTAGCTCCGGTGAAGGTTCCGGCGAGGCGTTTGGCTAGCTCGAGAGATGGGTTGATGTGGCCTTGTGCTGGAAATGTCACAAACAGAAAGTGTGGTCCGGTGGGGGACTTCGATGAATCATTACCGTTAACCATTTCTTTTCTCTTTTGTGTTTGTAGTTAATGAAAGATGTAACAAAAGGTTAGATTTATATAGAGATTATACTGACACAGATCTAAAGTGATAAAAAAATTGTACTATTAAAAAAGAAGAAGAAAAGCAATCACTAAGTACATTGAAAAACGCAATTTGTGACGTTAGTGGTGACGAAAAATCTAAGAGATAAAAAGTTTGTTTGGATTCAGTGGACGCAAGTTGAGACCTGTCTGTACTGAATTATTGATATAAAACGAACAGGGAACATTCAACTTAAGTCAAATCCATCAAATAAATATTTTTAATTTTTTGTCACCAAAATAATTCTAAAAAATTACTCAAATAGATTTCTTTTCATTTTGAAAATTTTCATATTTATTTTTTTTTTTTAAAGTTTTAAACTTCACTTCATAACTCTAAACTCTAAATTCATATTAGTTAACTATAAATGTATATTTGTATTTTTAAAAAAGTTTATTTAGTCATTTTCACCTCAAAATTTATTTTTGTTACAAAAACTATTTTAAAGTTTATCTTAAAATATATTTTTCAATTGGGATAAATAAGATTATTTGAGATACTAAATAGAATTGACTGATAGTAATTTCTTAAAAGTTACATAAAAGTGACTTATCTTTATTTACTCCCCAACTAAAACGCTTAGGACAACTCTAACCATAACATTAAATTTAGTGTTAAAATAAAACTAGATTTAATGTTTTAATGTTATATTTCACTAAGGGAATTTTACCAAAATGACTCAAAATTTTAAATCAAATGCAAACACAATCTTTTTTGTCCATATTATTTTGCCATTTTTTCTTTATACAATCCTTAGCTTTTCAAAGTATTTACAAAACGTCATTGTTATTTAATTTCTTAATTATTTTCCCAAAAATTGCAAAAATATAACCATAAATATTTCCTTTTATTTACATCAATTCTACTATCATCAATAATAGTTTCACGACATTAGACTTTTCTATATGTCTACGCTTATATCCTTATTTTGAATTATACTTGTAAACTATATATTAGCTTTGTAATTGACCTATATTTTTGCAATGGAGACTTCACTAGAAGAAAATGTCTTTACCTTTGAAAAGAAATTGATAGACTTACAGAGAAGTCTAAGTATATAAGGTTAATTTTACATTTGACGAATATTTAACTTAATAGAGCAGACTTTAGATGAAATCTGTATCCGACAGACTTCAATATAAGTATACAAAATATCAATTTTGCATTTGACCAAAAATTTAACTTTTTTTTAGACATTGTATGAAATCTACTCTATAAAGATATGCTCGTTTTTTGTTTGACTAAAATATTAAAAGATATACCAAAAAAAATAATTAAAATGTGCACTTCATGTGATGACTACTGATCTTTTAAAAACGTAGACTTCAAAAGAAGTCTACTATTTAGTTAATTGAGATTTTGTTAAACAAAAAACTAAACCGTGGAATTTGAGATGTCAAACTTGGTCACTTGCAAAACTGATCTCTTTGGGAAAAAAAAATTAAAAAGTGTAGACTCTAGATGAAGTATGCTCTTGAAAATTGAATACTGGGTGAATCTTACTCATTTATAAATCTAACTGTATGCAGACTTTTATCGAAGTCTATTCGTATAAATCGTAACTTTTTCAAATACTAAAAAGTAAATTAAAATTATATAAATGCAGAAAGTTACCTAAAGAGTTGAATGCACCCAAAGTCTACCCATTGAAGACTTCGTATGGGGTCTATGTCAAAAGTTCTATTAAAAATACATTTGTGTATTATTCACCATGTTTTCACGTTTTTATTGTTTTACAGTGTGTTAATGAATCCTAGTGTTCTTGAATGAGTTTCTAAAGTTAATGTGTTATAGTTATGGAACTACCAAATTTCTTGTTTGATTAGCTTGTTAAATAAAAAATGTATGCTTCCTTTAAAGTTTACTTCTCTAATTTTATCAAAAATTATATATTTATTCACTAACTTTGTTTACATTGTTTTTTTAGAGAATAAATCCTAATGGTATTGAATGAATTACAAAAAATAATGTTTTATATTTATGGAACTATCAAATTTATTTATTTATTATGTTATTAACTAATAAGTGTAAATTTCATCAGAAGTTTCCAACTATAGTTTTATTAAACATGAAATACTCTTGAGACTTCTTTGAAAGTCTTTGTGATTATTTTTACTAAACACTCATTTATAATATATTCATAATGATTTTGTAGATTTTCATGTTTTTACATGTGTGTTACTAATTTTTTTTTGCTTATGAGTGAGTTTGATATGTTTACGTAATACAACTATGATAGATTCACTTTTTTTATTAGAGTAGGTTGTGACAAATTTGGAAGCTAACAAAAATTAATAATATTATACAAGTGAAACACAAGTAAAATGAATATTTGTAAGGATTATGCATCAAAATAGTAATTTAAGAAAAAAATATTCTATAAGGATAATTTATTACAAATTAAGAACAAATAGTAAGATTGTTCTAGAGTTATTTGATTATTCATAATATTGATAGCTCAAATGAATTAAATGAAATCTACCAATGATATGTGCTCATAAGATCTGCAAAAATATAAATAATGTTAATAAGACATAAGAACTGTTAAAAATAACATGAGATAAAAAGTTTAAAATCACATTTTAGTATATATTTTTATTTAAGTCTATTTAAAATTTATGGTTTAGTAGACTTCAAATTTTAGTAGATTTCATTTGAAGTTTACGAGCCTTAAATTTTATGTAGATTTCATCAGAAGTCTACGTTTTCAGATATGAAAATATGTATATTTAAAAATGTGAATATAGATTGAAATATTAAAAAATCAAAATTAATATTCAAAATCTATATATCTAATGTTATATTTTTATAAGGAGGAGAAGTAAATAATACCTTCAAAATAAAATAAAATTATAACAAATACATAAGACACAATATTCAAAAATATATTCTAGTAGACTTGTGATGAAGTCTTCTTAAAATTCATGGTTTAGTAGACTTTAAAGAATAATTTTCAGATTTAGAAAATTTACATTTAGAAAAGTTGAAAAAAACTTCAAATCTGGAAAAACATCAAAATATAATTTTTAAGATAAAATAGCAGCGAATAAAAAATATAGATTTTTAATCTATAATTTATTTCAATATAAACATAAATATATATATTTAAAATCTATAAATGTAAATCTTACATTTTTGGGAATAGGTTTTAAAAACTATGGAAGAGAATACATTTATAATAAGATAAATTATGAGAAATATATAAGATACAAACTTAAAATCATATTTTAGTATACTTTTAATAAAGTTCTTATGAAGTCTATTTAAAAATTATGATTTAGTAGATTTCATTTGAAGTTTACTAACCTTAACTTTAAAGTAGATCTCATCAGAAGTCTATTATATGAGGAAATTTTGAGATCTAAAGATATGTACATTGGAAACTTTATAATAGCTTTAAATCTCAAAAAGTCAAAATAGAATTAATAAGATAAAATACTAGCAAAGCAAGCATAGAGAATTTGAATCTATAATTTTATTTGAATACACCAAAAATACACATTTGAAATATATAGATCTCAACCTTACTTTTTTAAGATGGGGAGATGAAAACCATGGATGAGTATACCTACAAAAACAATATCATATTGTGAGAAAGATATAAGAAATAAAATAAAAAATAAACTAATGTTTTTTTTCAAATTCAAAGAGATTAAAGAAAATTGAAAAAGTTTTAGAGAAAGAGAGAGAGCTTTACAGAGAAGTGAGAAAATTTCATAAACTTGTGCAACCATTTTAGAAAAAAGTGTAATTTTTCTTTATATATGAAAACAAAAATTGTAACAAGGCTAAAATTTATGACATAGTAGACTTCTTTAGTTGTATACTATTAATATTATGAAATAGACTTTGCTAGAAGTCTAATTAGTACACTTCGTTAGAAGTCTTATTTTAGACTTCTTTGAAAGTCTAATACGGAAAGTTTTGGTACAGTAGACTTCTGATGAAGTTTGTTTAAAATTTATAGTTTTGAAGTATACTAACCTTAACTATTACGAAAACTTAATTAGAAGTTTACTGTATCGGATAATTTTCATATCTGAAAAAAATCTGTACAATTAGAAAACGTGAAAATAACTTTAAATCTGAAAAACTTCAAAAACAATTATAAGAAAAAATAGTATCAAAATAAAACGTATTTTGAATATAAAATTTTATTTAAACACAAAAGTACACATTTAAAATCTATAGATCTAAATCTTACATTTTTAGAGGTGGAGATGCAAAACATGAATGAGAATACCTACAAAAAAGATAATATTGTGAGAAAGACAAGAGAAAAAAATAAGAAATTAACTAAATTTTTTCTTCAAATCAAAGAGATTAGAGAATAGTGAAAAAGTTTAGAGAGATATGAGAGAGTTTTAGAGAAAAGTAAAAAAAAATTAGAAACCAATACATCCATTTTAGATAGAGTGTGTAAATTTCTTTTATATAGGAAGACAAAAAATCCAATTAGGTCAAAATTTACGCTATAGTAAAAGTTTTTGAAATCTACTAACTTAAATTTATGGAGTAGACTTTGTCGGAAGTCTACTTAGTAGACATTTTTTGGAAGCCTACCACGATAATATTTTGTTGTCTATTATTTTTAATAATAATTTTAATATATGATTTTGTAATCTTCGTATATTAGTTTGAAGACTATTATGTTATTTATTCATGAAAAAAATAAATTCAATATAATTTTAAAAAATCTTTGTATGATATAAGTCTTATATTAGAGTCAATTATATATATATATATATATTAGAAGTTTATTTAGAGTCTTTAAAATTTTTTGGTAAATTCTAGACTTATTTGAAGATTCTTGAGCACTTCGGAGATTAGATAGAAATGGAGCTGAAAAGCTGAAGTCAGAGTCGGGTTTTGAGGATGTGTCGATCAACACCACCCTTCATATCGGTTGACACCCATGTTAATCAAGCAAACTGACTCGTGATTAATGAAGTTTCAAAAATGGTAAGTCGGCCTCCAAAGTTTCCTTTATGTACAAAAGAGTCTTGGATGTATTGTATACCTATATATTCTATTTTAAGTTGTTTTTTAGGTTACACTTTATATTACTTTTAGAGAGCTTTGAAGAGAATAATTAGAACTCATTTAGAGATTGATTGGAACTCCAATATATTTATATTTATCTTAATGCAATTTATTTAGACTATGATATTTTTTTTATTATGATCATGTCTGAATAAATACACAGTTAGATTTAGAGTTTTCAAATGATTGATGAACTGCTAGAATGATATGTTAGGGTTTATCTTTATTATTCATTTTGATTGTTCTTAATACTAGATTTTGATTGACAACCTAAAATCTATATCATAGAAAGATTGGTAGATGTGAAAGCATTATTGATTGTATGAATTAATCTCGATAAGCTAAATACCTATGTGCAAAGAAATTTTGTATAAGAATTTAGTGAATTTATCAAACATGTTCTTAATACTTGTCTGGACTGGCTGAATTTTCAAAGATATTTGAGATTCTAGGAATTAGACATATATAGTTTATGTAACGAAAGTTGATTTACTTGAACATTGTGATTTGACTTCTAGAATTTTTTTAATCATAAACCATGATAATTGTATGATTGCAAATTTTGATTTCATGAGAATTTCCCTGAGTCTTGTGCTTGTCTTCCATAACTTACAACTCTCTTTACTTTCTGTTATTTATTGCATTACATTCATTATTTTCTTGCTTAATTTGAAAACCATAAGTCTATTATATTAACCGAGTATCCTTGAATTCGTTCTTTAAGTACAACTTCACACTATGAAATTGCAAAGTAGTTCAAGGGTTAATTTGAGCATATGAAATTGTGGCGTCGTTCCAGGGGACTCTGTTAACCGTTATACTAGGTATAAGATTTAGAATAAGTTTTTATTTTTGGTTTACTTATTAGTTTTCTTGTATGTTTCAAGTGCATGCACTGCAGTACCATAAACAACAAGGAAACATAGCTCTTGAAGCTTTCAAATCAGGAGCTGTCTGAGTTGGAATGTATGATCCGTAGCGAAAAAGCAAGTGTCGAGTGACATCCCTAAAGTGTCGACTAAAACCACTCAAAAACCAGTGTCGAATGACACCCTACTGGTAGCGATCGACACCCTACATCAGAAAGAAAACATGGTTAATCATATAAGTGTTAGTGGCTGATGCACATGGAGTTCTACTAGACCAAGATGGTCTTGCGCATATGAGGCTGGGTTGAGGCTTAATGATGCTGTGAATGTGATTCTAAATGAAGTGGTTGTTTCTGAGAATGATGTTCGACATAGAACACTAGAAGACTACAACATGCATGATCAGTTCTATCCTAACATGTCTCCAAGTCGGTCTCCACCATTCAAGAGGAATGAATTTGAGTTGAAACTCGTGTACTACACTCTTGTGTGTGAGTACCCTTTTCATGGTATTCCTCATGAGCATCATACAGTCCTTCTATAGTGATTTGAATATCTATTGACGAGCATCAAGCTGAGTGGTGTCTCTAATGACTATATGTTATGCAAGCTGCTCACATACTCTCTTGATGGGGATTCAATTTATTGGTTCAAACAACTGCAGCTAGGATCTATCAATACCTGGAATGACACCAAGAATGTGTTTCTCAACAATGTTTTTCAAGGTCTGAGGAGATGAAGTCAAAAATCTATACATTTTCTCAGTAGCTTAATGAGGCATTAAGGACTTCTTAGGTCAGATTTAAAGCTTACTAGAGAGACCACATCATGGGTTTAGTGAAGTTCAACTGCTGGGTATTAGTATTGATTAGAGGTACCATATGGCTTTGGGTACCGGAATTCGTAATGTCAATTTTAGTTAATGGAGGAAAGCCAAGGTTCTCGACTTTCCTTGAGGACCCATATTCATAGCGAATCACCTGAATACTAAAAAGTGACAAAAACATAATATTGTAAGAGATTGCACATAGGCATTTTATTGATTAATATGAAGTAAGTTTGCAAGGTTTCACTGAAAACAGGATGGACGGAAGTTTGTCAACAATGGAGAACAAGAGAGCAAAGCAGTAAAACGTTCTACGAATTAACTACGAATTAAACTCGCTAGTTTAGCCGCCTAAGTCCTAAGTTCTCCTAAGGCTAACATCAATTTCCTAAGTTCTAATTTTTGGATCCCCCTTTGCCTCTCGACTTGGCTCTTCTTATATATACCTTTTAGGTCAGTCTTCTTTCCTTTTCTGCCCTGATTCTAGTTTATCTCTATGCAGAAATCTTCCTTATCCTCTCGATCTTCATGATTATCTTGGAAACTTGACATTTATCTTCTTTTTCATTTATCTTTTACGAAGATCAAGCAAACCGTCATTGTAGTTTAGGCTCATTCTCATCTAAAATTGTAAGTGGAATTTTTCGTGTTTTAGACTTTCTCGAACCGTTTTTCGACTTAAACGTTTTTACGATTTCTTTCGGAGAAATCACCTTTCATACGATGTTGGTGCCCATGTCGTTGGTTCCATGAGACAGTTAAACCAATCGTATAGTTGAGATAGCAAAGGTGTCTAGTTAACCGTTGCCATTTTATACGAATGATTTGGAATTTTACGAGAAAACACGTCTTTGCTAAATTTTATCGTAAAATTTCAACAGTAACTTCGAGCGAGACAAAAAAAGAAACATTTTGTTCAAGACTCAAAGGGACGAGGTGTGAGGGCGAGACAAGGGCGTCGTGGTCGCCTGCTGGCGACGAGGTAGGGAAATACCCTCATCGCATGTTGGCAACGAGTCAGGGAAAAGAACCTAATCGGTTGGTCTCCAGAAGGCGACGAGGCATGGTAAAACCCTTGTTGGCTGCAGGTAACGAGGCAGGGACGAAGCCTCATCGGCTTATGGTGAAAATCCTGGTCGCCAGATGGCGACGAAGCAAGGACAAGAGAGCATGGCTTCAACCTTCTCTGCGATGTTCATAACCATGTGTACTTCTTGTTGCTCTGAAGCTTATCTCTTAAGATTTTTCCGAAATTATTCCAAGTGAGTTTATTAAAGGATATCGGAGCAGTCTTGGACGTTGATTTCGAGATTCCCGATTTTGACCCCAACAATGGCTATGGATGCTGCAAGTGAATGGAAATCCAAAACAAGGAGTACACAAGAAGCTAGAAGACTCACTGAGAACTTGGTCTATAGAAATAGTACCAAAAATGCAGACCTGGAAAGAATGAAGTCAACTAGAAACATGGAGTCTACAGAGATTGTTGAAGTGAAAGATAAGTTGGATTATGTTCACATTCGTCTTGAAACCTTAGAACCAAATGAAGAGAAAGATGTGAACTACATCAATGGAGATGGTTTTCAGGGTTACAATTAGAGGTTTTAGTCTTATAAATCTTTTCAAGAGAACATCAGATTCACCAGGAACTTTGGTTCTTCTACTTATCAGACTTCTCATGCAGTAACCCAAGAAAGTATAATGGAAGGTATGGTGGAAATAATCATGAAAACACAACATAAGAAATTTGTAGACTTCAACAAGTACACTGATCTGAACGGGAAGTTTGAAGATCTGCACACTCATGTGAAAAATTTGGACATTCAGGTTGAACAAACTGCTGAAGTTGTGAAAAGGTCATAAGTGAGCTCAAGGAAATTTGTCAATTTCATTCTTGTATAGGATGAAGAACAAAATAAAAGTCTGGGGCGAAAATTGATGAACAAAGATGGCTCTGGAGCCTGCTCAGTCTCGATTGACACAGACTGCCGATGTCGGTCGACGGATTCTTGAGTTTCATCGGAACAAAATCAACCCCACTTGCTCTACGCCCCTTGGGTAAATCCCATAGACTTTACAAAAGAATAGTGTTGATCGACACTCACCTAGTGTAGATCGACACGCACCTAATGTTTGTCGATACTCATGGATGGATGCACTACTTATTCGTTTAATCATGCTAAGGATGATTGAGGAGAAAATTTATAAGCCTAGGGGTTTGTACCCTATTGTTTCCAAGCATCTTAAAATGCCTATTAGTGAAAAAGAGTTAGACGGGTTTCACAAAAGAGTGAAAAGTAGGCATGGGCATTTTACTCGGATCCGAAAACCCGAAATGGAACCGACCCGAAAAAACCGGTTTGGTTCGGGTACAATTAATGCCATTTTACCCTCATTGGGTCTTGTTATGGAGGATCTGCAGGTCTTGGACCTGAACCGATCCAAACCCGAGACCCGATGGGGTACCCGAAATTCCCAAAAATTCTAGTATATATGGGTATTTCAGTTTACGTTTGGTATTATAGCTATTTTTAACTATTGGGTTTTTAGGCATAGTTTTGGATTTTGGATAAAATTGTAGATTTTCAAAAATATAATTTCATTAATCAGATAAAATTTTGGGTATTTTTCATGTCTTTGGTCAGATTTTAAGTAAAAATTTGGATATTTTAGGTGTTTAAATATTTTCAGGTATTTTTTTTGTTTTTGGGTATTTTTGGACCAGACCCGAACGAACCCAACCTAGACCCGACATGACCAGAACCGAATCTGAAGCGACAAATTCTATTTACCCTATTGGGTCCAACTATTTATGACCCAAACCGACCTGGACCCAACATGATCCAAACCAAATCCAAACCGATAAATTCTAATTACCCTATTGGGTCTAGATATCTAAGACCCGAAAAGACCCGACCGAACTCAACCCGTGGACCCGAATGCCCAGGCTTAGTGAAAAGGATTCTTGAAGATTTCTCTTTTAAATATGCTTATGATGGCTTTTGTTTCAGTTAGTTCTTCAAAAATACTATAGAATACATGGAAGAGATCAAGAAACTATATGAAGAAGCTATAAGTGCATTTAAAGGGGTTAAGAAATTGATAGATCTTACAAACCTTGGAAAGATTGTGATTCCTTGCGTTATATCATGAGTTGAATTCCCTTATGCACTTTTTGATAAAGGGTATGCAGCCTTTATCATGTATAAGATCATCGTTGATAAAATTGTTCTTACTACAAAAGCTCCAAATTTTAAACTGACATTTGCATGTATTTCCAAAAACTCTCCACTTGATGTGGTAAACAATCTAGAAGTGAAATTTGGGAACTAAATAGTGTAGTCCCTATTGACTTTCAAGTATTGGAGGTGGAGGTTCATCAATGCCTCTTCCTTTTGAAAGAGATTTTATGGCTACAACAGGTGTAGTAGTTGACATGCAGAAGGGCATGATTTCATTTACTAACATTGATGAGAATGTCTTCTACAAAATTTTACCACAACACACAAGTATTCATCTCGCCACTTACATAGATATATATGTTGAAAAAATTTCAGTAGTTGTTTCTCATGTAAACTTAAATGATAAGAACAATTTAAAAGAAGTCTTCGATGGAGACATTGGGATATAATCACATAAATATGGGTGAGAGAAAAAGAAGAAGGAGAAGAAGCTGAAGAGAAAAAGGGTCAAGGGAGATCCTCAGTTGACATTTCCTCAAAGCTTCTCTGATGTATTATTGAGTATTGAGTGTACACTAAGGGATTTTCACAGCTATTCGCGAACGTTCGAGCAGTTTAAACTCTAATCTGCAAGACAAATAAAATGATCTGTGAAGGGGTTCTTGAGCAACATGATTAAGCTGAAGATTGGACATTTGGGCTTGTTTTGGAGCAAATTACCAATATTATTTGAAATAAATCTTGTCTCTAAATTCGTGCTAATGATTCTAAACAAGCATTTGTGTGAGGTAACCAACTGATAATTTTTTTTTATTCTAAAAAAGTATGTGTCGTAGAGTACCTAGTTTCATTTTTCACCACCTCAGTGTCGATCAACACCCACTCACCCTTTGAGTAACGTTCGACGCCTTATTAGTGTCGGTTGAATCTCTCTCCGTTCCAGGTATGTATTCTTCTTCCCTTAGATTTTATTCAATTTTCTTTGTTTCTTTTTGCCAACTTCAGTCTGTATAACAGTTAGGGAAATGTTGTTTAGTCTTGGGAGGTGTTTACTGACATTGTGTTTTGTTTTGAGTGTGTTGTGTGGTTTTTAGTCAAAATAGAGACAGTTGGGAACTATGAGCTTTTTTGGAACTAATCATCTAACTGTTTACCTAGCACATTTTTTGTGTTATTGATTGCAGGTTGTACAACATGGACAAGCTAAAGTGGATTGATCTGCCAATAACGTTCATGCTTGTGAGAGTGTCCAAGAGATCCAAAACTAGCCTCCAACATAATCAATTCAGTTTTCTTGTCGTAGGGCTTGGTACACATTGGATCGGATTCCTCGCTCATGTCTAAAATGGCATGTTTATGTGAGTATGGTTTTATCCTCTCTTCCCTTCAACATCTAGAAAAATGAGAAAATAAAATATTGAGATGATTTCCTGAGTAGTAAAGGGGTAGGAAAATTTTCAGTGTTCCTATTATTTTACTATAATGGAATGATCACACAAAGATGGAAGCGAGGGGTAGGAAAATTTCGTGTGAACTTATTATTTGTATACACTTTTCAGAGCATGAAAAAGAAAGAAAAAGAAGAGAAATTTAACCAAAAAGTGAGAAAAGCGAGAAGAATGAACTATAGCAAAATTGTTTGTGCGATCAAAAGCTTGAATAGGTAAGAGTCCATGTGTCATTTGATCGATATTCTCATAATGAGATTGCACTTAAAAGCTCTTAAATGAGGTTAGTGATGGTGAGTTTAGATATCTCTTATGAGATGTGGTTGGAAATCGCCTGGTTGCTAAGATGAGATATATTACATGGGAGTACCTTATAAGGTTTGTATAATTTTATGTGGCTTGCAACAGGTTACGGTGAAAGTGATGGTTTGTAAGGATATGTGAGTTCCTGCGTTTTCAAACCTGTTCCACATGTTTATTCTTTGTTTTGCTGAATGAAAACTAAAGGATAAGTCTAGGGAGTTGATTTATCTTGGGTTGTACTTGTTTTCAACAATGATATAAATCCTATTTTGGAGTTTATTACATACATTAGGAGTTGTTTTGGAGTCTTTACAAGTTTAGATACATTTTGGACTTATTTGGAGATTCTAGAACACTTTGGAGATTGGATAAATTGGTGCTGAAAAGTTAAAGTCAGATGTGAGTATTAAGGATGGTGTCGATCGACACTACCCTTAGGTTTGGTAGACACCCATGTTGATTAAACAAACCAACTCATGATGAATGAAATTTAAAGAATTGCAAGTCGTCCCCCAAAGTTTCATTTATTTATAAAAGAGTCATGGACATGTTTTATACATATATATTATATTCTAAGTCATTGTTTAGAGTACACTTTATTTAGATTTTATAGAAATTTAGAGAGAAGAATTATACATCATTTAGAGATTGATTTGGAACTTCGGTATTTCTATTTTTATCTTAATATAATTTATTTATACTATGATTTGTGTTTCTATGACTATGTCTGAGTCAATCCACCAGTTAGATTAATGGTTTTCAAAGTATTGATTAATTGCTAGAATGGATGGCTAGGGTTTATTTTTATTCTTTATTTTTATTGTTCTCAATTATAAATTTTGATTGACAACCTGAAATCTAGGTTATATGAATCGGTAGATTTAAAGAATTATTGATTGCATAAGTAATCTTGACGGGTTAAATACCTAACTGCAAAGCAATTTTGTTTAGGAATTAAGTGAACTTATCAAACATGTTTCTAGTGCTTGTCTGAACTAATTGAATCTGCAAAAAGATTTGAGATTCTTGGAAATAGACATATATAATTTCTGCAGCGAAATCTGATTTAATTGGACATTGTAATTTGAATTCTAGAATTGTTTTGATAATTTTTTTATTGAAACTTCCGACTTCTTAAGAATTTCCTTGAGTCTAACGCTTTTCGTCGACAACTTATAACTATTTTTACTTTCTGTTATTTACTGCATACATTCGTTATTCTCTGTAGGTTCGATCCTTAAGTGATGTTTCACACTTTGAAATTACAAAATAGCTTAAGGGTAAATTTGATCATATCATTTAGTAAACAGAGAAGGTCTACTATTCCCTAAAATCAAGTAGGCATCATTTGAAAATTCCTAAACCCTAAACTACAAACTCCAAACTCCAAACTCCAAATTTCCATTGTATAACCTAAAACTCTTAAGTACTCACTATATAAAAAATGAAAAATTGTAAATATAAAGTACTCAACATTTATATGTAAATTTAAGTCAATAGTATTTTTTAAGAAAATCTAAATCTCAATTCTAACCCTAGAAATACACACATCTTTGAACGTTTTTGTTACCAAACCAAAAGCCTTGTCCAAACATGTTTAGCAAACCAATATATATTCTTTCAAATTATTCAGTTGTGCTAAATTTTAATTTATATACCTCATATTGGTTTATATACTGATGATTTATATTAATGTTCACATATTATTTTATATATAAAAATATTAGATCAATTTAGAAAATAGAATTCGTTTTCTGTAGAATTTTTCAGAAGTCTCTACTTAGTAAACTTCTCTTTATAAAATGTAGACTTCGGAAGAAAATAATTGTAAAATAACTTTCAATTTTTATTGATATTATGCGGTAAAAATAATTTTACTAATCATTTTTGTTACCTTTGAATTTAACTGATTATGGGTCTACTTTTGTATTTCAAAATTTAGGTTATATTTGGCAAATTCCCATTTTATTATTCATCTCCAATCACAACATCAAAATAATTTTAGATATTATTAATTTTTAGTTTTAATAATTTTACTACATTACTTATTTATAATTGAGTAAATTCATTTTATCAGATTTAAATTTTATGCTTATCTACTAATTTTTGAAAAAATAAATAAATTTTCACTATTTACTTAAGTTTTCAATATATTATATAGTTTTTATATTAATTAATTAATTTTATAAAATTATTAGTTCAGTTATAAAACTGAAATTTTAAAACGAAGAAATACAAAATAAGTCTTTTTTTATTTTCTTAAAAATTCATATAATTGATACTAATTATTAGTTAAAATATAAATAAATAATGATTTTTAGTAATGTAAGGATAAAAAGAAAAAAGAAAAAATCGTATGATAAATTTATTTTAACTATAATTTGAAACTAACTAGTATTAATATAGGTACAATAAAATGAAAAGTAATAAAATACATTAGTTAATATTTGGTGTTATGAGTTGTAACACTTCACAAAACACCAAATTTAGTGGACAGTATAATATATGGATCTTTAATGAGATGAAATTACACCAAATTTAGTGTTTTGGAGTCCTATTAGAATTGGCCTTAGCTTGTCAAACTTAAAGTAGGAATAGTTTAAAGAAAAATATGCTGAATTTTAGTGCAGGCACCTAAAGAGTTAAACCATTAGTTTAGCGATGTAGTCAAGTGATGGTCAAATAATATGCTTAAGAGTATAAATATGTATAACAGTACAAGTTGTTCATGTGTTGTCTCCTTGTAATCTACTATTCACACATGATAATTTTCCGGGGCTGGGAACTGCGATAGCACTAATAAAGATATATACTAGCGTTTTACCCGCGCGCCCGCGCGGATATTATTTTTATGAATGTCAAATATATTAATCAGCTTGTTTGATATAACTGTATATATAAATGAAAATTAATATTCGATATCAGTTATCCGATTTGAGATCCTATCCGCTTCAAAAAACGGATATTTGGGGATCCTGGCAGTGATTTTACGGATTCGACTGATCCAAGTATTAACTCAGATAGTAAAATTTAGGTCTGGATATTAAATATTTAAAATTTAATTATAGTTATCTATGTATATTATATATATTTTTATTTAAAATAACTAAAATTTTAATTTTAAATTTGAATGCTTTCAAAGTTTTTTAAAATAATAATTTTAAATAGACTAATAGATGATTAATAGTTAGTTTTTAATTAAAATATCAGGTCCAGATATCCGCGTGTATTCGCATTTTAGTCCAAATATCCTAACCCCGAATATCCAGATCCAGATAACAATTTTACGAATCCGACGAATGCATATCCAAATCCGTATATCCTAAAATAACCCAGAAATTCGATCCGTCCTAGACATAATTGTGTATATGTATTATATGGTGATTAAAATTTTCAAATTTTAAATTTATAAATTACATAAATTATTCTTATTAGATATATATCGTACAAATGAATAATACATTGTATTTGTTTGTATATATAACCATTTATAATAAATATTAGTATGTATTTTAGTCACAAAATTGTTATGAAAAGTTACATGATTTGTTATTGTAAATGAATAAGTTCAGATTATATCGAAACTTATTGACATTATTAGTTTTTTATAGTTCAAATATAGTTGGTTAGCTTAAATGAATATGAATAAAAAATAAAACTAATTTAGTTCTATATATATGTATAAACACATATACATTTTTTTTATGAAATCTCAAATTTCAATGACAAATGTTGTTAATAGGCTTAGCCAATTTATTTTTTCCTTGTTAATAATCAATTTTAGATGTTTGGATGGAAAGATAATATTAGTGGCATTTTTTGTAAATATTAAGTAAAAGCAAGGGTGATTTCTTATTTGTACTTCAGTTAAATAGATTAGATATTGATCAATATACTCAGCTACTATTACTGCTAATGATTTTAGAGTTGTTTAAGGATATTTGTTAATATGTGTGATTAGTGGCGGACCCAAGTTCAATGCAACTGGGTCACGGACCAGTTAAATTTTGATTTTTAAGTTACTATTTCAAACCAATGTTTTTCAATAAATTACATTTTATCATCTTTAACACTAACCGATCAACGTCCTTAGTAGTGTATGCTATATGATGTAAACATTTAACCCCTAAAAGAAACAGAGCAAAAATAAAAAGAACAAGAGAGTCATAAGAACTAGGGCTGGACACGTTCATACTCGTTACCCACTACGTATTTGCCCCTCAAACACAAGTACTTGTCCTAATCAAGGCAAGTAACAAGTCATGTTGTGGAATATAAAGTCTACAGATGATTACAAAAAAAAAGCCTAGAGGTAAGACTTTCTATCAAGAAGTTCTTCTCCTTTCGCCGAATGTTCAAAAAAACATTTTTGCAGGACCTTTGTTAGACTGGTCCGCACTTTCTGCCTCGCTTGTAACTTGAATTTTATTTTATTTTCACTAATCCTACATGTACTTTCAGTTTGGACAGAGTTGGTACACACTTATTATTATTCCCTCACACCTCATCAATCTATTCTATTAAAACACAAACATGACCTATTGATATATGTGTAGTCCAACAACTATTTTATAACATTATCTATTTAAAAAGTAAACCATATATTTTCTAATTGCATTTAAATATATATTTTGTAACCACCACTTTAATTCCATAATTTTAAGGATACACTAACTTATATAATTGGTTCTTGACATATTTCATATAATTATCGAAAATTAAAATAAATTCAATTAATACTAAACACAAATATTATGCAAAAAAAATAGAAATATAAAAGTTAATTTTTTCAAAAATAATTTAAAACGGAAAAAAAACCAAATAATTTAAAACAAAGGACGAGTCAAAATCTAGTTATTATTATTTCAGAAAGTGTTTACAAAGTTGAAGTGACTAGTGCTCTCTAAAGAACTGTCCCCTCTCCCTTGGTTGGTTTCTCTTTCCCCTTTTATAACTAAATTGGGGTGCCCTAATTACATCAGTTCTTAATGGGCCTATGCTAGTCGGGCCGAATATTTAGTCCAGGGGAGAAAGGTCTTTAGGTTGTTCACCCTTAACCTGTTCAGCGAGTCGGCTTGGAGAATATTCCTAAGCCGACCATTTTGTCGCCGACGTTTAACCGAGCCGAAGAGTCTTTGTCGTAAGTCGGGTGCCGTTTGCCGGAGACTGGTTCTGACGAGCGATTGGTAGTGCGCCAGACGACTATATCATGGCCTCGGATGGGCGTAACCCTCCTACAATAAGTCCCCCTAGTTCATTGGTGATTGCTGTCGCTAACTTCAATGAATTTATATCGGGTTCAGGATTAGTCGGCTTGATCCAGGACGAAATCGTCTCGTCATATGCATATTGCCTGGATGGAGTCGATTCGTTGTTCTTTTTCCGGGAACGAGGTTGTTGGATGGGTTCTGTCGGTTCGCCGAATCGTTATGTCGCTTCTTACCTCGATTGCTTTTTGCCGGAGAGAGTTTAGTCGGACAAAGTCGTAAAGCAGTTCCTCAATCTCTTATTGCCTGGAAGACGAACAGACGCGGGGTTGATTTTGGGCCCATTCATGTCGGAAGTCGAAGAGCCGCGCGTGTGAAGGGCTTTTTGCGGCCCATTTAGGCCTTGTTAAACCTAATCATTGCACCTCCGCTTATAAATAGTTCATGCTCGATCGTTCTTCTCATTCTTCTCTGCGTAACAAGGTACTTTCTCTCTCTATCCCTCTGCTTATCTCTCTAGATCTTGTTATAGATTATATTAGATTCTGTCGGTAAGCATGTCATCCGGAAGGAGACTGTCGAGGAAAGAGAAGGGTAAGGCGATCGCTTCTGCTTCGGATCCTTCCGAAGGATCTGCGATCGGAAGGGGAGTTCCCGACGAGTCTAATCTTGCTCATCGGGAGGCAATAAGGGATACGGAAAACATGACCTTGTCCCAAAGGCTTTTAGTCGCTGAGGCAGAAAGGCTTTTCCACGGCGAAAACGACGATTGCGGCGAGGCGACAGACGTGACCGATGCATCCCGCGATTCGAATAGTTCGACGATCGGTCCGAACTTTGTGCCGACGCGTTATCGCCCAGATGGATTTTTTGTCGAACTCCCGGCGGTGGATCCTGAGCTGATTCGTCCCAAAGGTGTGGAAGGACAGGCTTGGAAGAACGTGCGGGCGACTTGGTCGACGGTGGGCAGCGTCAAGAAGCTCTTCAGGGAATGCGGCGCGATAGGTGTGACGTTCCTCATCCCCACGTACACTCATAGGCCGTGGTCACCTCCAGTGGGCTATCTGTGCGTGTATGAGTCTTACTTTCAACGCGACACCAAGCTTTGGTTCCCGATCCCTCGTCTGTTTACATCCTATGTTTTCCGTCGGGACGTTGCCATCAACCAATTCCTGAATGGTTCATTTCGAATCGTGGTGGCGCTACTGGTGATAGCGGCAGAAATCAACAGATCTTTGAGTGTCCGGACTTTCAAAGAGCTTTGTTTTATAAAGCCGATGCCAGATGGTCTTTTCTCGGTGAAGATGAGGCCAAACTACAACATCCTAACCGGTCATCCAAACAAGACCCCCGATTGGCAGCGTTGGTATTTTTACATAAAGTCCGATGAGTTGTCCTTCGAAGAACCGCCAAGCAAAGACTCCCGAGTCCTCTGGAACTGGCGAATTGGTAGATCACCACTCACGAGTAAATGTTTGTTATACGATTTTAACCAATATGCCCTTTTTTTTTGCAGTTGATCATCCGAACACGCTCGACTATCCGGAAGGTTTTTTTGATGACGCTCGAGCTTTAGCTGCGCTTAGCCACCAACGCTGGCCGGAGATCAGTGAGGAGAGGATTCGCCGAGCTTTAAGTCGCATCGGGAAACATATGCTCTCCTTTCTTTTCCTTTCTTTTTTTTGTCGATTTCTGTCTTCTTTATTTGCACCCTTTTCATATTGACTCTACTATGATTCAAGTAATTGGATCTCGAATCTGCCTGCCTAAGTCGTATCGGGTAGGAAGCGTTTATCGCTTTTCACGAAAGGGGAGCAGCAACAAGTGACGAGGGCCAGGAAGATGAATGAACTACCGGATCTGAGTTCAGTCGTGGAAGATCAGTTAGTCGCACCTGGTATAATGTCACTTTTAGATGGGATGGGATTGGATGGAACAGAGCCCGTGTGTCCTCCGCCTTCCGTGGATCCTCCTATCGCGAGTAACAAAGAGAAGGTCGCTATCCCGAGGAAGTCAAGCGACAAAAGATGCCGAGAAGAGGTTTCGGCGACCAAGGACATTATTGGTGAGACCGGGGGTTCGCAGTCCGGGGAACAAAGGAGAAGATCGCCAAGGAAGGGGGGGATCTGGCGCAAGTCCTCATGACGATGAGGCGTTCGGACCAATTGGTGGAGACTCTACCGTGAGGAGCGAGAAGGGTGCTTCCATCTCTCAACAGGAACACGAAGATGCGGTTTCCGACGAGGCAGCCAAGCTTAAGAGGCAGAGCAAGAAGAAGAATAAGCCTGAGAGCTGCGCTCCAGAGGAGGTTGGCGCAGAAAATGTTTGGCTCGATGAGGTAGAGCCGGTGACAGATGGGGGCTCACAGAGGATCATTACTCGGACTCCCAAAATCTCCTTTGCTGACCGGGTCTCTTTTTCGTATGCTGCCGAGACTCCACTACTTCTCAACGGTCTAGAATGCTCTAATCTGGTTCGCCAAATCAGGGAGGATTTGTACGACTTGCCCCCTGTCGACGAGCTGATGTTCAGGGATGCGTACGTCGATGCAGCCCGCAACCAGATGCTGGTATGTTCTCTTTGTCTTTTATTTGCGTCAGATACATTAGTTATTGTCCTGTCTAATCGTTGTTTCGTCACGCAAGCCACCGGGAGTGTGAACTTCCTTATCGAGAAGTACGACACCGAGTTGAAGATGACATTCGCTCAGCTCGGGAAGGCCGAGAAGAAGGTACGCATCAAGAAGAAGCGTATTGCCTCCTTAAAGGAGGAGGTCAAGACCCTCTCTGGGGAGCTTTCCCGTGAACGAGAAGAAGCCGCGGCTAGGGATAAGGCTCAGAAGGAAAGAGCCGACGATCTGGAGAGTGAACTCGCGACTGTCAAAGTGTCCATGGAGGAGCTCGACAGGGAGAAGGCCGCGTTGGCGTTGAAGCGGGCCGAGTTGGAACGGGAAAAGGCTGATATAGAGGAAAGGCATGCGACGGAGGTTTCTCGCCTTAGGAATTCTCGCAGCTTCAAAGTCACCCAAGAGAGGATCCGTGTGCAGATCGCGATTCAGAGAATCGAAATGTGGAATTTTGTCGCGCCTTAAGCTCGTGACGTTTACTTCGGCTGGTGCCATTGCTTCAACTCCGTATGCTAAAGAAAATGGGGTAGCTTTTGTCGCACTTCGGGGGGTTGTCCGGTGTGACCAGAGGACTCCGTCAAGTTCGTCGGCCCATGCTCCTTTTTTCAAGTCGAGGCGTTTTTTGATGCCGTCGATGATTAGTTTATTCGAGGATTCGGCTTGGCCATTGCCATGTGGGTATCTCGGTGTTGAGGGACTGAGACGGATTTGCCAGCGTTCACAGAAACTCTTAAAATTGCCTGACATGAATTGAGTACCGTTATCGGTGACGATTTCGTACGGTAGACCGTGTCGGCAGATGATGTTCTTTCAAACGAAACGTTGGACTTCTTTGTCGGTAACTCGAACGAACGCTTCTGCCTCCACCCATTTTGTGAAGTAGTCGGTTAGGACTAGGACGAATCGCCTTTGTCGGGAGTTGGGTAGAGGTCCGATGTTGTCCATCCCCCACCGCATGAATGGGTAAGGGGCCGTGGTCGTCCGTAATAGTTCTGTCGGACGATGGATGTTTGGGGCGTGTCGCTGGCACATGTCGCAACGCTTTGCGTATTCCTCGCAATCAGTATTCATAGTCGGCCAGTAAAAACCAAGGCTCTTAATCTTAAGGGCGAGGGCCCTTCCTCCTGAATGGTTACCGGCGGCGCCATCATGTGTTTTGGCCATTACTATCCGTACTGCATCACCAGCGATACATTTAAGCAGCACCTTGTTCGCGGTTCAGCGGTATAATTCTCCATTAATGACGACGTAATGTACGCTACGCGCTTTAAGTCGTCTTGATGCCCATTTCTATGGGGGCAACGGATTATGTTCGAGGTAGTCGATGAATTCGGTCCTCCAGTCGAGGTCAGGCCGTTCTTGGTTTTCCTCAGTGGGCAATCGATCGTCACTGGGAGTTATGTTTATCGCGGTGATTAGGGATTGTCCGTCTTCCGGTAGGTCGATACTAGGTTTTTCGATGCAACGTATTAGGATTATGCGCTTAACTTGGTCGCGAAACTTGCTGCCCAAGGCGGCGAGGGCGTCGGCGCATACATTCTCTCCCCGGGGAAATTTTGTGAGTTCGAAGAATTCAAAGTCGCTGGGGAGTGACTGGACCACTTTGAGGTAGGCGTCCATTCGCTGGTTGCGTGCATCGTATTCACCGTTAAATTGACTCGTGACAAGTTGGGAATCGCAAAAGGTGCTTAGTCGTTTGGCTTTCACGGCTTTGGCAAGTCGAAGGCCGGCGATGAGAGATTCATATTCGGCTTCGTTGTTTGAGGCGGCGAAATCGAATGCGAAAGACTGTCGAATGACTTCGCCCGTGGGTGACTGAAGTTGAACTCCGGCTCCGGATCCTTTGACGGTAGAAGAACCGTCGAATGTAAGATCCATGTACTGTTCGGTAGGACTAGATCTCGCTCGAGCTCAGGCGGTAGTTCAACTAGGAAATCGGCTAGCACTTGAGCTTTGGCAGCCATTCGGTTCTGATAAAGGATGTCGTATTGGCTGAGTTCGATGGCCCATTTAGACAAGCGACCAGAGCGGTTAGTGTTCTGCATGATGGTGCGTAACGGTTGGTTGGTCAGTATCACAATCGAATGGGACTGAAAATAAGGCCGAAGCTTTCGTGAAGACACGACAACCGCGAGAGCCATCTTCTCCAAAGTGGGATAGCGAGTTTCGGGGTCAGTCATGCGTTTGCTAGTGTAGAAGATGGGTCGCTGTTCGCCGCGATCGTCGCGGACAAGGACGCTGCTGACAGCTGTCGATGAGACGGCGATGTAAAGTGACAGGGTATCACCGTTCTCAGGCTTAGATAGGATGGGGGGAGATGTCAAGTATTCTTTGAGCTGTGTGAACGCTCCCTCGCATTTCTCGTCCCAAGCGAATTTTTTGTTACCGCGCAATAGGTCGTAGAACGGAAGGTATTTG
This sequence comes from Moricandia moricandioides, assembly GCA_905132885.1. Taxonomy (NCBI): domain Eukaryota; kingdom Viridiplantae; phylum Streptophyta; class Magnoliopsida; order Brassicales; family Brassicaceae; genus Moricandia; species Moricandia moricandioides. Next base: position 39,187 of record CAJHQQ010002497.1, read on the forward strand.
TCGGTTGATCGACATATGAATCGATTCAATGCTGCCATCCTGCCGGTTAGTCGCTGGACTTCCTTGCTATTTTTCGGACTGGGCAGATCGAGAATGGCAGAGATCTGTTTTGGGTTGGCTTCGATTCCCCTTTGTGTTACAATGTAACCGAGGAATTCACCCGACATGACGCCAAAGGTGCATTTGGCCAGATTCAATTTCATACCGTACTCGTTTAGCGTTTTGAAACAGCTTTGCAGATGTCCCAGATGGTCTGTCGCATGGAGCGACTTAACTAACATATCATCGATGTATACTTCCATCGAAGTCCCTAGCTTATTGGCGAACATTCGGTTCACGAGTCTTTGGTAGGTGGCACCGGCGTTCTTTAGGCCGAAAGACATCACTTTATAACAGTACGTTCCTCTGTCGGTGATAAATGCGGTTTTCTCGCTGTCGTCCGGGTGCATCAATATCTGGTTGTAACCCGAAAAGGCGTCCATGAAAGTGAGGAGCTCGTTACCAGCGGTTGACTCGATCAATCTGTCGATGTGGGGGAGGGGATAGCTATCTTTTGGGCATGCTTTGTTGAGGTCGGTGAAATCGACGCAGACGCGCCAATTGCCGTTCTTTTTCTTGACCACGACGGGGTTGGCAAGCCATTCGGGGTATCGTACCTCAGCTATCGAGCCGGCTGCGAGTAAACGTTCTACTTCGTCGTTCACCGCCTTTGATCTCTCGGGACCAAGCTTACGTCGTTTTTGTTGAATGGGTTTAAAGGTAGGGTCGACATTTAGCTCGTGTGTGATAATCGCCGGATCTATGCCCTGCATATCCGTTGTTTTCCAGGCAAAAGTGGAGGAATTTTGTTTGAGAAAGTCGACGATCTGAGTGCGCAGATCGTCGGAGAGGTAACCGCCGATTCGGATAACTTTGCTTGGGTCGGCGTCATCGATGACGACTTCTGAAGTATCCTCCTGCGAGGTAGACGACTTGTTGGACTGAGCCCAGCGGCTAGTTTCTTGAGAGATCGAGTTGACGTGAGGTGCTGATCGTTGTAGTTTGACCGTGGCAATTAAAAGGTCCCGCGCGGCTTGCTGATTTCCCCGAATGTATGTATCGTCCCATCCGGTCCTGGAAACTTAACAGATTGGTGATATGTCGAAGGGACCGCTTGTATCGAATGTATCCACGGGGTTCCGAGGATTACATTGTAAGGGGCGTCCGTGCTTATCACCGAGAATTTAACCGTACGAACAACACCGCAGGCATATACCGGTAGTCGAATTGTTTCAATCATCAATTCAGAGGATCCATTAAAGCCGGTGAGGGAGCGAGAGGACGGCTTCATGTTGCGTAAGTCGATTCCCATTTTGTCGAGGGTGTTGTGGAAGATAAGGTCAACGGAACTGCCAGTGTCAATTAACACCTTGGTGACATCGCATGTGGCAATCCCGAGTTCTACGAGGAGTGGGTCGTTGTGAGGTGCATGGATGCCGATGGTGTCAACTGCCGAGAAAGTGATCGAAGGATCATTCTCGGGTCGTACTGGCCATTTCTGGGAAGTTATTGCTTGGCGGTGATAGTTTTTGATTGACCGTATGGAGTCCCCACATGGAGGCGAACCGCCCATAATCACGTTGAGCCACGGTTGGCCTTTACTTTGCTTTGCTCGTATGAAGGTCCTCATGTCGCTAGTTGTTGGAATTGAATCCTGTTCTGGCCGATGTTTGTTACGCGTGAGCTTATCTCGCAGGTCACTTTTTTGCCGCTGGTTGAGACTCCAGCGAAGGTCGTCCTTGTTGGAATTTAACTTATCACGTAGGTCTGTGGAAAGCAGTTGTTTGCCCGGGAGATCTTCGTCGGTAGTTGATTTTTGTCGTAATTGTAGGTGGAGATCGTTGCTTTGATAATATTTTACCGGCTGGCGCGTTAGTCGTGCGCGTAGATCAGTTTCGCCGAGTGACATATCATCATCAGATGAGTTTCCTGATCGGGCTAAAATGACGTCAACGTTTCTGACATGTCTTGGCTGCTCTTCATCGGCTGACGTGTCAGTTTTTTCCCGTTCGGTTGATGGGACTGCCTTTCCTTTCTCGCGAGGATCCTTCTGTGGATGTTTGCTTTGAGGTCGCTGAGCTCTTTTCTCCTTTGTTTTACTCCAGCTTTTGTTGTTCTTAGGCCGCTGTTTTGGCGGTTCGATCTTCGCATTGCCGGTACTGAAGGAGGCGAGCAGTGCTTCGTGGAGTTGCTTACACTCCTTTGTGTCGTGACCCCTGACCTTGTGGTATTCGCAATATTTAGTTAGGTCGACTTGGCTGGAAGATGCGGAGGGGATCTGATTTTTACTGTCAGGTTTCCTCTCCCAGTGGTTCCATCCTTTTTCTCGGACAACGACGGTCGAAGATGGAGGCTTATCTTCGTCAACTACGTATACGAAGCCCTTTCTCTGATCATTTCTCTCTGCGACAGCATGTTGGCGAGGCTCTTGTCGCGCGTCAGTTGCTCGGGACGGTGCTGCCTTTGTCGCGTTTTGTTTGTTGAGAATCGCTCGAGTGTCTTCTTCCATTTGGAGAAGTTGTTGGATCGAGCGATGGCGTCTTGCAGAGAAGTTGTCGGGTGACGATATAAGTCGTCACGAAACTTTGAGTGGACCCAAAAGGTATTCATTAAGGCGTCTACGGCGATGTTGTCGGGTATATTGACGGTTGAAACGACGGCCATGAACTTCTCCATAAAGTCGCGGAGGCTCTGAGTTGAAGATTGAGACATTTGCCACAGGTCCGAAGCGGTCACTCCCTGCCTCGTGAACATGATATAATGCTTCAGGAAAGCCGCCGAAAGGTCGCGAAAGCTGTCAACAGAGTTCTCTGGGAGACGTGAGAACCATGTTAGGGCTGGTTCGGTAAGACTTTCGACGAACAGCTGACAAAAGCTGGCTTCTTTTTCTTCGGCGGTGAAGTTTGCCCTCCCCATGGCTATGTTGAAGGCTGTCATATGGTCCGTCGGGTCAGAGTCGCCGGAGTAAGTGGGTAGACGGAACTTCTCGGTGGAGCGAAGTCGCATGTCGCTGATATGGCGAGAAAACGGTGTTCGGGACGTCGCAGCGAGGACTCGGTCGATCTGGGGGGGCGGAGCTTGTTACGTGGTGGATCTTCGAGGTTATTTCGGAGAGCGAGAGTTTGAGGGCAGCGATTTCTCGAACGGTCGTTATGTCGGATCCTCTTGGATTTTGGATCTCGGGTGCAACCAGCGGGTCGAAGGCGACAGCGTGCTGTTCCTGGGCTCCGGTTTCTGGGTTGGTATGGAACAGTTGTCGACGTACCGTTGGAGGGTTGCTCGGTACGCCTGAGGGAAGAGCAAGAGCGGCTACAAGCGCGGCCAGCTGTGCGTTAGTGGCTTTTTGAACTTCTTCCTGTTGAGCGAGACGCGCCATGACGGTGTCCATGAACTCCGTCGAGGCTTGCGGTGCGGTGTCAACGATAGGTTCTGGTTCGTTCCCGGAAGCGGAACTTGGGTGAGTCATTTGAGCAGTGTGCTTTGAGAGCTAGCCCCACGGTGGGCGCCAATTGTTTGAACCGAGTTTAAGCAATAGGATTGAAACTCGTCAGTGGGTTGATCACAAGAAAATCTTTATTTATTTCAGAAAGTGTTTACAAAGTTGAAGTGACTAGTGCTCTCTAAAGAACTGCCCCTTCTCCCTTGGTTGGTTTCTCTTTCCCCTTTTATAACTAAATTGGGGTGCCCTAATTACATCAGTTCTTAATGGGCCTATGCTAGTCGGGCCGAATATTTAGTCCAGGGGAGAAAGGTCTTTAGGTTGTTCACCCTTAACCTGTTCAGCGAGTCGGCTTGGAGAATATTCCTAAGCCGACCATTTTGTCGCCGGCGTTGAGCCGAGCCGAAGAGTCTTTGTCGTAAGTCGGATGCCGTTTGCCGGAGACTGGTTCTGACGAGCGATTGGTAGTGCGCCGGACGACTATATCATGGCCTCGGATGGGAGTAACCCTCCTACGATAATGTTTTAGTGTTCATTTATTTTAGTTATATTGTTTTGTCTTATTGTTTGAATGACATCACATAAACACATGTTAGTGATTTTACTCTAATTTTTTATTTAAATATGCTATACATATCAATGTGACCCTAATTTTAAAAGACGATCCAACACACTGATTTATTAGTAATCAAAAAAATATTATTATAGCATTTTCGTGTTATTCGGTTTAGCTATATTATTTTGTAATAACAGTCATATACCTAAGAGTGAAATATTTTTTTTGGATCAGATCCACTCCAAAAATATGATATCTAGGGTACCTAGATTTGAATTTGAATAAATTTCAGATCCGTCAAAATCAAATCCAAATTCGAATATTTTTTATTTTAAATTAGAATTTGGATCCAAAATTTTAAAATATATTAATTTTTTTGAGTTTTACTAATATTATTATTAATATATGAATATTTAGTACACAAATCTTTTTACTATATTATATTTTTAATTTTTACAGTATTTCATATATATATATATATAATATATATATATATATATACTAAGTGTTTTACCCGCACATGCATGCTTAATGATTTTAAAAATATTTTAAAGTAAATACATTATCAGTTCAAATACAATTAAAATAAATTACTATTCCTACATTCAAAATATTTAATAAAAATTAAACAATAAACTCTTCATATATATAAGTTTTTATCATTGCATAAATACTCTTTTATAACTCAACATAAAATTAAAAACAATAATTCCTTTGAAATATTTTGTAATAAATTAATTTTCTATTTTTTACCTATGATTTATTTTTAATATAATAAAATTATCTTTTATTGCATAAAATAAATTTGAAAAAATTAATATGTTACATAAAATTATATACAATATATATAGGGAATTATCTTTTATAATTTAATTTCTTTTAAAAAAATCTAATTTAAAATATTTTGAGTAATACAACATAAAATATTTTTATACAAAGATAAATATCAAATGATGATTTTTTTTTAATTTATGGTTAATTATATATTAACAAATATAATTATTTATGAAAGCTAATAAATACTTATAACATCATAGAAATTATTTTAAATAATGATAATTATCAAATGAATGAAATTCGTTTTTAGTTAATGATTTATTATATATTAATTTGCTTTAGTTTATGGTTAATTAATATAAACTATATTTAGATAATGATAGTTATTTAATTAATGATTTTTCAATTAATGTTAATTATAAATTAATTTTCTTTTACTTTATAGTTAATTATATATTAATAAATCTAATTATTTATCAAGATATTTAATACATTAGTTGCTGTAAATTTTAACGCGACGACTCAGAGGCAAAAAATTACTTCGTAAAAATATATTTTATATATTTTTTAAATTTTTTAAAACAATTCGAATGTAAAATATTTTTAAAAACACAAGCATAAAATATTTTCATAGAATGATAGTTATCAAATCAAAGAATCTTTTTTTAATTTATGGTTAATTTTTTTTGTCAGCAATTTATGGTTAATTATATTAACAAATATAATTATTCATTAACGTTAATAAAAAATTTATGATATAATAGAAATTATTTTTAGATAATAATAATTATCAAATAAATGATTTTTTTTTAATTTATGGTTAATTATATATTAATTTGATATTATTTTATGGTTAATTAATAGAAATTATTTTTAAATAATGATAATCATCAAATCAAAGAAATTTATTTCAACTAATGTTATTTATATATTAATTCAGTTTTAGTTTATAATTAATTGTATATTAATAAATCTAAATATTCATCAACTCTTGGGCTCAAAAGCAAAAAATCACTTCATAAAAATATATTTATATATCATTATTTATTTTTAAAACAAATTTGATGTAAAATATTTTTTAATAACACAACATAAACCATTTTCATAGAATTTTAATTATCAAATCAAAGAAATGTGTTTTTAGTTTATGTTTAATTATATATTAACAAATCTAATTATTCATTAACATTAATAAAGATTCTATAACATAATATAAATTATTTCATGATGAATATTATTAATTCAATGAAATTATTTTTCATTTATGGTTAATTATATATTAATTTGATTTAATTTATGGTTAATTAATATACATTATTTTTAGATAATGATAATCATCAAATATATTTCTAATTTATGGTTAATTACATATTATTTCATTTTTTTATGGTTAATTATATATTAATAAATCTAATTATTAATTAAAAGTAGTAATTAATCATTACTTAAAATAGTTAAAACATGAAAAATAAAAATTACTTAAAATTATTGAGAACATGACAACTAAGCAAATTCACTTCTTAGATAGTTATATATATATATATATATATATATATATATATATTATAAAAATGTATAAATACTATTTTGTATTATTTGTAATATTTTAGTTTTTCAAAAAACTTATTTATTTATATTATTTTTGCAGATCCGTATCCATATCCAAATAACTGCAGATATTAAAATACGTAAACAAATATCTGAAACTAGGATGAATATATTTTCCTTAATTTTGTTTCAGTCACGTCATGAATTCGTGAAACTTGCGAGTGTCACATGTCCCTTACATCAAAATTATATTTGTGGAAATTTGTGAGATTTAATAAGAATTTGTGGGATTTTTGTTTATGTTAAGAATTAGAGCCTAAAAATTACATTTGTAAAATATTTGTATACACATTAAAACAAAGAATATATTTTGTTTCTTAAATCTGGTTTAGTATGGTTACACTACACTAGCTATAAAACAAAAAAAAATTGTATGTTGTTAATTAAATTTGGTTTAGCATGGTTGCACTACACTAGCAAATTCCTTAGTAGAAGCTAAGTGTATAATAACATCAACATACACCCACTAATGATCAACTCACACATGTATAACGACTAACGTGTCTTGCTAGCTGGAATTTGGAGGGTCACTACATTCGAAAAAATACAAAGTATTTTTTTTATAACAAAACAAATGATGATATAACACCTATCTATCTACATAGCAACCATATTTTCGTAAAACATAGCAACCATGTTTATCCGACCTGGTGATTGTGGTCGAGTGGTAAGGAGGCGAGACTGGGACGCTAACACGTTTCAGGTTCGACTCACCTGCTACGCGAAACTAAGTCACAATTATTTTGGTCACCTTACACGAATATGAGTTCATGTTTTAGGGTCCATTTAAATACCCAAAAAAAAAAATCTATATTGGGAATTAGTCTGCGCCTCTCCATGGACCTAGGATACCCAAGTTAACCAAAAAAACAATGCTATTTATCTATATAGTATAATAATGTTATATTTTCGTATAACAATGCTATTTATCTATATAGTGTAATAATGTTATGTAGAAGAGAATCCTCAGTCAATATTAGATAAATTTGGATAGAAACTAGAAAAAATAACTGTTAACAATTACTAGAATACATCTAGGCATCATGTCATGAAATTAGAATAACAGAGTTTAATGTTATATGAAAAATTATAAAACTATAAAATAAATATTGTATGTCATTTGTGAAACGTTGGAAATCAGTATTATACATGTTGATACTAAAAGTAAATGATAAAGTTTCACAATTTAAGCAAAACTGGTATAACACATGTTATCACTACAAGTAAATGATAAGAATTTTTTTTCATAATTTTTCTAAATAGATTAGCTCATGGTTAGGGAGGAAAATTTTATTTGAATTTTAACAAATACCAACGCTAAATTACAACTTAGGTATTATAAAAAATAGTTGTAAAATTTAGACTAGTGAAATAAACCCACACCACCATTACACATAAAAATAATGTAATATCTCACAATCTCTACTATGCAAATTTGCAATTACACTAATCGCAAAAAAAATATATGAAAACTGTTTTGAACTAAAAAACTAAAAATGCACAAAATCCCATAAATTTAAAAGATATTTACAAATATGTTTTATAAAATATTAAATTTTGCGCGAAGCACGAATTTCTCCTAGTATGTATATATATATGTGTGTGTCAATGTAAGCCTGATTTTAAAACACCATCGAATCCACTGATATATTAATATTTAATAAACAATATTATTAATACTTTAATGTTTATTCATTTTAGTTATACTATTTGATAACGTTCTAAAGTTGGTCTAAACCATTATAAAGTTCTAAAGTTGGTCTAAACCATTATAAAGTTGGCCTAAGTGATAAATTGATTTTCTTAAATAGGTTTAAACCATTATAAAGTTGTTTAAACCACCGTTCTTACTTGATTTAAATCAGTTTAAATTCATCTAAATATGAAGATTATAAAATTATGCTATTCTAATCCATAAATTTGTCTAATTCGTTTTCATGTCTATCTAGTCTTGATAATTCATCAATATAATTTTATAATTAAACACAAAATTATAATATAACATATAAATGTAAATATATATAATCAATATTTGTTAATACTTAAGCGTCGCTTAAGCTTCGATAATCTGCCACATCGTTTAGTTACCGTGTAACGATTTCTTTAACATTTCCATTTGATATTAATACCATGTAAAACACATGTTAGTTATTTATTAAATATTTTTATTATATTATATCACATATATAATTTAAGATAATTTTAAATGCAATTCTGTAACTAGTAAAATTTTAAATACTAAAATCATGTATACGTGGACAGGGGACCATAATCAAGAAGAAGTATTTGCTATATTGTGTAGACGCGTTTTATTTAGTTAAGCTATTTCTTTATATAACAATAATATTTCTTTTGAACCAAAAAAAACAATAATATTTCTAATCCTTGATACATTAGTTGTAAGAAAAACATTCGATGAATAAAAAGCAACCATTATGTTTTACCTTTCTATTCAAAAACCATATTAAAGTAAACAAAACAAAATAGGTAGTAATATATATATACTACTAGGTGGATGCTATTAATATAATTCATACATTGTATCCATCTTCATAGATTAATATAATGTAATGTACCAATGTCTATCCAAAAGTAGGATTTCTTGGTTGACGTGGACCAACCAAAACCTCAACGTCTCTGCGGATCACGAACCATCTCAGTGTTATAAATATCAAACACCGTTACATGGAAAATTCATAGTACATGAAGTTGGCTTTCTTGTCGTTTTATTACATAAAGTCTCCATCTTTTCTCTCCACCACCACCACCACATATTATCATCACTGTCATTTTTTAGTGGATTCTTAAGTACACTTATTGATGTTTCACTGTTCTTGATAACCTCAGTTTTCCTAATTAGATTCTCTTTGTTCCTCATAAATCATCTAATCTAACTTACATTTTTCTCGACCCAAGTTTTCAAAGTCTTCCCTTTCTTTAATGGCTCTGTCTGCATTTGCTTTTCCTTCTTACATAGTAGCCAAGGGTGTTCTAGCAGATTATTGTAAATCAACTTCTCTGTCTTCTTCTAGATCTTTGTCTACAGATCTTCCACCACCATGTCCCAGACCCAACAATTCCCATGTAAGATTCACTTTTCTCTCTCTCTTCTCTTGTCATCCATGGAAATATGATTCTAGAACTTTGTTGGATTATAAGGTCAAGTTTAGCTTTTTTTTGTTGAGATTTTCTAGTAACCCATTTGGTAAAACATTGAATTAAATAATGGGTTTACTTCATTTTTGACAGAAGTCAAACAAGTTCGACTCTTTTTCTATGTTAGTTTTACTGAAACTGTTGTGAAATTACACCAAGAACTTGCTTCTTTGCTTCTTTGGTTATAGTTTTATGGAAGATGATTTAAGAAAATGACAGATTTGTTCTTACCTTGTTGTTGTTATTGTTTGGGTTGTGTGTACAGTCAAACAGAAAGGCAAAAGTGAGTGCTTCACTTGCAGAGAAGGGTGAATATTACTCAAACAGACCACCAACTCCATTACTTGACACAATCAATTACCCAATCCATATGAAAAATCTTTCCATCAAGGTAGATAATTTGAATTAATCCACCTGTTTTTAGCTTCATATTGATGGCTTGTTTGGTTAACTCATTGGCAGGAACTGAAACAACTTTCTGAGGAGCTGAGATCAGACGTGATCTTTAATGTTTCGAAAACCGGTGGACATTTGGGGTCGAGTCTTGGTGTTGTTGAGCTCACTGTGGTTCTTCACTACATTTTCAATACTCCACAGGACAAGATTCTTTGGGATGTTGGTCACCAGTCTTATCCTCACAAGATTCTTACCGGGAGAAGAGGAAAGATGCCAACAATGAGGCAAACCAATGGTCTTTCCGGTTTCACAAAGCGAGGAGAGAGTGAACATGATTGCTTTGGTACAGGACATAGTTCAACCACAATATCTGCTGGCTTAGGTAAGCAAAGTCCCTTTGCTTTGTCTTGCCTTGTGTTGTGGTAACAAGAAAACAAGTCTGAATCAGAATGTTTGACTTTACTTACAGGAATGGCTGTAGGAAGGGATTTGAAGGGGAAGAACAACAATGTGGTCGCTGTGATTGGTGATGGTGCTATGACAGCTGGTCAAGCTTATGAAGCAATGAACAACGCTGGATATCTGGACTCTGATATGATTGTCATTCTTAATGACAACAAGCAAGTCTCATTACCTACTGCTACTTTGGATGGACCGAGTCCACCTGTTGGAGCATTGAGCAGTGCTCTTAGTCGGTTGCAGTCAAACCCAGCTCTTAGAGAGTTGAGAGAAGTCGCAAAGGCAAGTGAATTCCATTTCTTTTCTTGAATAGTTGAGAATCTTGATCTTTATGTAGTGGATAGAGATTTTAACTTTTGTTGTTGTGTATAGGGTGTGACAAAGCAAATTGGCGGGCCAATGCACCAGTTGGCTGCCAAGGTTGATGAGTATGCTCGAGGAATGATAAGCGGGACTGGATCAACACTGTTTGAAGAACTAGGTCTCTACTATATTGGTCCAGTTGATGGGCACAACATAGATGATTTGGTAGCCATTCTTAAAGAAGTTAAGAGTGCCAGAACCACAGGACCTGTACTCATTCATGTGGTAACAGAGAAGGGTCGTGGTTATCCTTACGCAGAGAGAGCTGATGACAAGTACCATGGTAAATTGACTTGAATGGATACCATTTTTCATTTCTTCTTAAGCAGCTTGATACTTATGTTGATTCTTTTTCCTTTCAGGTGTTGTGAAATTCGATCCAGCTACGGGTAAACAGTTCAAAAGTACTAACAAGACTCAGTCTTACACAACTTACTTTGCGGAGGCTTTGGTCGCGGAAGCAGAGGTAGACAAGGACGTGGTTGCGATTCATGCAGCCATGGGAGGTGGGACTGGCTTAAATCTCTTCCAACGTCGCTTCCCGACAAGATGTTTTGATGTCGGAATAGCAGAACAACACGCAGTTACTTTTGCTGCTGGTTTAGCATGTGAAGGCCTTAAGCCCTTCTGTGCAATCTATTCTTCTTTCATGCAGCGTGCTTATGACCAGGCAAGTTTTGATCATTACAACTCTCAAATAAAACATTTGTGAAAAGACTAATAGAGTATGTGATGGGATCTTTTCCTCTAGGTTGTACATGATGTTGATTTGCAGAAACTACCTGTGAGATTTGCAATGGATAGAGCTGGACTTGTGGGAGCTGATGGTCCAACACATTGTGGAGCTTTTGATGTGACGTTTATGGCTTGTCTTCCTAACATGGTAGTAATGGCTCCATCAGATGAAGCTGAGCTCTTTAACATGGTTGCAACCGCTGCTGCTATTGATGACCGTCCTTCTTGTTTCCGTTACCCTAGAGGTAACGGTATTGGCGTCGCATTACCTCCAGGAAACAAAGGTGTTCCACTTGAGGTATATAATATAGCTAAATCTTTATCTCTCTTCCTGAATCATTTTTGTACAAAATTAAAAGAGTGTATTTCAGGTTGGGAAAGGTAGAATCTTAAAAGAAGGAGAGAGAGTTGCGTTGTTGGGTTATGGCTCAGCGGTTCAGAGCTGTTTAGGAGCAGCAGCGATGCTCCAAGAACGTGGACTAAACATAACCGTAGCAGATGCACGGTTCTGCAAGCCGTTGGACCGTGCTCTCATTCGCAGCTTAGCTAAGTCACACGAGGTACTGATCACGGTTGAAGAAGGTTCCATTGGCGGGTTTGGATCGCACGTGGTTCAGTTTCTTGCTCTTGATGGTCTTCTCGATGGGAAGCTCAAGGTTTATACAACTTCTTACAGATATTCCTAATAAGTTTGCTTTGTCTTCTTGAAATCTAATGGTTTTGTAATTTGGCAATGTATTAGTGGAGACCAATGGTGTTGCCTGATCGGTACATCGACCACGGCTCACCAGCTGATCAAATGGCCGAAGCTGGACTCATGCCATCTCATATCGCAGCAACAGCACTCAACTTAATCGGAGTACCATGGGAAGCTCTGTACTGAGAGTAGAGTCTGTGGCTTAAAAACATAGACAAACACTCTAAATAACTCAGAGGGTTTGTTCTAAGTAATGATAAATGTTCCCGCGGAGAAGAAGCAACAGAAAAGTTCTTTGGTTATATGATAACTGAGATAAACTGAGAAGGGTAAAGGAGATGTGTGCAAAAAGAAGGTTAGTATATGTATTTTTATTTTGTGATGTAACTTTGTTTAGGGGTGTGATTGAGATCGAGCTGTGCAACCATCTAACATCTTTGTAAAATCAAATACATTTCTTCTTTACTTTTCGTACCTTTGTGTGAGATGTCTTTGAATGAGGAGTTCAGAAACCTAGACTTCCTGTCAAAATGGTAAATTTTAGACAAATAGACAGTTTTATTTGGTTGTTGGTAGTGAAAGGACAAATTATCCATTAAATTTGATCCGATTCATTATTCGTTTTGATTCAATCCGTAAAATTCGGATATTCGTAAATCGTGGAAGCAAAGTAAATACTAAAAGTTAAAATTTGTTAGAAACGAATTAAACCACAAATACTAAAAAAATTAAAGTAGAATATTTGATCCGATCTGACATTATATAAATAAATGTATATCTACAAATAAATATAAATTTTTATAAAATTATGATTTTAACATATCATTTTATTATTTTTATTTTAAAGTTTACTTATAAAATCTTTATAAAACAAAAAAAAATCTAAAATTTTGTGTGTTTATAAGAAAATTTGATTAATTTTAAAACTTTATGAAACATATAGTTTCATTAATTTTTGTTTATCATTTTATATTATGTAAAATTATTTTTTTGAAAACAAATTTGTTTAGTTTTTTTAGATTTACTTGTATTAAACAAAGTAGATAATATATCCGTAAATATCCATAAATATTGGTAAATATCCAAAAAAAATCTGGAAATTCGTATTTCTCCGAAGCAATAGCAAATCAAAAAATAAGATATCCGTAAGATACGAAACAATAACAAATACTGAAAATTATGAGGTTATTCGACTTTTGCCTATCCCTAGTTATTGGTCCCATAAATTTAATAGATGGAGGTTTATTTTGCAAAAAAAAAAATTAAAACATGGGTGTTTAATCTGTAAACCGAACCGAATTAAACTAGACGAAGATAGAAAATATGGTTTGGGTTCTGGTTATACCTAAGAACTGTATGAATTAGTTTATTATTGTTTATCTAAACTATTAAAATTGAAGTACATTTAGTATTTAACCCTAACATTTCCTAAATAATTACTACTGAATGCCACCGATATTATCTCTGTATCTAAACACTAATTTTTAATAAGAAAAAAATAAATCTGGGCTAAACTCATTAACAATCTTTGTAATTATAATTGAATACTTCATAAAAAAATGAATATGTACTATTTAAAAATTTATAATAAAAACAAAATTATACATATATATAGCATTAAATTAGTTTTATTTTTATTCATATTCATATAAGCTACCAACTATATTTGAACTATAAAAAAGATAATAATGTTAATATTTTTTTATTATAATCTGAACTTATTCATTTACAATAACAAAATTATGTAACTTTCCATAAAAGATTAATGACTAAAATACATAATAATATTTATTATAAATGGTTATATATACAAAAAAATAAAATGTATTATCATTTGTAAGATATATATATCGAATAAGAATAACTAATGTAGTTTATAAATTAAAAAAAAAATAATCACCATATAATACATATATACAATTAAGTCTAGGACGGATCAAATATCTAGGGTATTTTAGGATATACGGATTCGGATATGCATTTGTTGGATTCGTAAAATTATTATCCGGATTCAGATATTTAAAATAAATTAAAAACTAACTATTAACCATCTATTTAGTCTATTTAAAATTATTATTTAAAAAGCTTAAGAATCATTAAAATTTAAAAAAATTAAAATTTTAGTTATTTTATATAAATATATATATATACATAGATAACTATAATTAAATTTTAAATATTTAATATCTGGATCTGAATATTCAGACTTAAAATTTTGCTATCCGAATTTATAATTGGATCAATCAAATCCGTAAAATTATTATCATGATCCATGAATATCCGTTTTTCGAAGAGGATAAGATCCCGAATCGGGTAACGGATATTGAATATTAAGTTCAAGTCATATATACAATAATATCAAACAAATTGCTTAAAATATTAGACATTCACAAAAATAACACCCGCGCGGGCGCACGGGTCAAAAGCTAGTTTACAGTTAAGAGTGGTTTTATTTTCCTTTTAGTGTCATTGATTTTGGTTGTAATAGTACTTTACTAGTATATTCCGTTTAGCCATGGGTGTTTTTACCCAAACCGAAGTACCTTAACCCGAACTGAAAAACAAAATTTAACCCGAACTGTTATACAAAAATATATGAAGGAAACTTAATAGCTTGATACTTTGGGGTTGGAATATAATCCAAACCCGAACTGAAATTCGAATTAAGATCTAAAAATATTAAAAATTAGTTAGATATATTAATCATTTTATATATATTAAGGTAATTTAGATATTTTAAAGTATTTTAGTGATTTTTGTAGTTGTTTTATTTGTTATTTTTAATATTTTAGTTAGTTTAACTAGTTTTTAATTAGATTTGTGAATCATATATATTTTTGAGTCTTTTTTTTATCAATTTTTAGTTTAAAAAATATTTTTGAGCGATTTCAGGCATTGGTTATAATCCAATCCGAACCGAATCCTAACCGATAATTAGTAAAACTTGAATGGGATTTATAGCATATTATCGACTCCGAAAATCTGAATCAACCGAAACAAATTTGGCGGCCCTAAATGCCAATGCCTAATTCTGTTTGCGAGTAAAATTTTGAAAGTAAATACTGATAATTTTTTTGCTTGTTTAATTTTTTTTGTAGACGATTATATATATATATATATATATACTAGTTTTACCAAACCGTGCTACGCACGGGTCAGATTTTGTTTACATTAATATTATTTGTTTTAGTTAATCATATGTTTTTTTTTATATATTAAAACTAATGTTATATTAGTCACATTTTGTAGCTGGATAAAAATGAAGACCTAAAGTTAGACGGTAAAACAATTATTATGAGTTTTCCCAAAAAGATGCTTGTTTGGAACTTTTATAGAAAAAAAAAGATAATTTGTAAACACCAATGTATAATAATATAGTTACTATATTTGATCAATTAGTATAATTTGTCTTTGGTTTGAAATAAGTTTTCTTTAAAATGTATTTTTTCTTTCAATATAACAAAAATAAAAAGCAAAACTAAAATCAAATATAGAAAATAAACTTATATTGAAAATTTCTGTTCAGAAGTTTTTTTAAAATCTGAAGCATTGTATAAAGATCACTTAGATAACACATTCGGGGATTTTTTGGTTGAGCTTGCATTTTGGGATTCTTCACCTTTGCTTCTTTTTGTAGTCAGCACTAATTTTGAAGTTGAAGAGTAAGACAAAAAAAAAGATGAATAATATAGACTCAAAATACATTTAAATGATATAAATTTGTATTTTTAATTATGTATCTACATTTAAATGTTACATATGAAGCGTTATATTCAATGTTCTGGAACTCGACCCGGATCCGCGGTTAAAAGGATAAAATTGATGAATTTATATGTAATTTTGTTTGTTTTTTTTTTAAAAAAACTCGTTATGTAGTGACAAAAAACCCTATAAAACCTTGGATTTGACTATCGGTTGAACCTATGGATGACCCATTATGTAATACAATTTGACTTAAATTTGCATATTTAAATTTTTTGATTTATTAATGTTTAGATGAATGATGGATATATTATGAATGTGATGCTCTAATTTTACAAAAGTTAGTCATACACATTTTTAATCAAACTAATTTATCATTTTGTTGTAAACGTAATGGATCAATATTTGAGAGGATGCATACTAAAATAGAAATAGATTTGAGCATTAAGGCTTCATATACGATTATTAAAATTTAGTGATTTGAGTTTGAAATAAATATAATTGCTTATTTATTTATTTAGTTTACTTTTATTGTTCACATGTTATTAGAATTTTTTCCATGTTTTTTTGGTTTATTTTAAATTTTAGTTTCATTTAATTATTCATATTAGAAATTTTAATATTTATTAATTTTAATTTATTTTATATTTTATTATATATCTAATAATAATATTTATTATTAGATTTAGCACTTTAAAGCGCGAGATGTCTCTTTATTCAAAAACTTATTTACTGAAAATTAGAAATCTTATACATATGTATCTTTTTTATAAGAAAACATTTGTTTATAAAATATATATATATATAATAAAATTAAAATTTACATGAATATAATTTTATGAAAATAAGATAATTCATTTATATAACCTTCCTCGTATCAATTTTATTTATATTATAAAACTTTAATTTCTAATACAATTATTTAATTTTTTATAATGGTAAAAAGTTATTTTATTATTATATTTATTTTTCAAAATTATTATACAGATTAAATATTGCCATTTTACTCGTTCCATATTTGATAAATATATTAATTTTTTATATTTTAATTTAAATATGTATATTAATTTATTAAAATTTTTATTAGCATAGATATCGTATTTTGATATTTTTAATAAGCTGAATTATGTTGGAAGTACATGAATATATTTTATTCTGTTATTTTATAATTTATAAAATAGTTGATAAAAGAATTAAGTTACCTTATATTTATTAACTGGTGCAGTAATTTAATTATGAATATAAATTATGTATTTATGAATATTATAGAAATTTTAGTTCTTATTATATAAATGAAAATAAATTATTATACGTTTATAATTATAGTTAATATAAATTATGACTTTTATTATTTAAAAGTAAATATTAAAAAAAAAGTATGTTTACATTTTAAATAAAAAATATTCAAAGATATTACTAAAATCTAATCTTAATAAAAGATACTCAAGAATATCTTTTTAGATATCTTTTTAGTTGTAGGAGAATAAATAAAAAATTAAATATATTTAATGGTTCAACATAAACTATTTGCAAGTAGATAAATATCGCTTTTGTTTTAATAGTATTGATGACGGTTTTTTTTAAAGATATTTGGAACTGTTGGTAGTGATAGAGAAAAAAGTAGGAATTCCTTTATATATATATATATATATATATATATATATAGTTTTTGGAAAATTGAAAACTAAGAAATAATTTTAATTAATTTAAAAAATATAAAGATATGTGTTAGATTTTTGTTGGTCAATTGACTTGTGCTTTAGTATATAAAAAATATATACTTATATAATAATTTTTTATATAATTTTTGTAGTGACTTTGTATTGTTTATATGTCAACAAAATCATTTAGCTGAAATATATAAACTTTTCTTCTTCTTTTCTTGGTGATAACCTAAGTTGTAAGGAATGAGAAAGGGATACGGCGAAACAAAACTTTATGAAACGTCGAAACATGATTTAAATAACTTTTCAAAAATATTTTCAATCAAAAATATATTAACATTTAAGTTTACATTTTAGTGATGATTGTTTAAGGTTTAATGTCAAAGGGGTGAAGTAGAGTTTCTAAATTTTTTATAAATATTTAGAAAAATTAGTTAAGTCTATTTACATCATAAATTTAGGATTTTTTTTATAAATAATTATTTATAAGTGGCAAATTTAAAAATAGTATTAAACTTATAGTAGAACTGAAATTTCCTTTTTGTTTTTGGTTCACCACATGATTAATCAACATGTAAACCTGATTTTTACTTGTTTGCTTTATCTAATATAAAAACTAAAGAATAGAAGTGTTGTATTTCTTTCTAGATTTTATTTAAAAAAACTAAAGAATAGAAGTGTTGTATTTCTTTCTAGATTTTATTTAAAAAAACTAAAGAATAGAAGTGTTGTATTTCTTTGTAGATTTTATAAAAAGATTTATGAAAAATTAGAAAACCAAAACATGTTATCTTTTGATAAAACAATGGAGTCAGCTTTATTCAAGTCAAATCATTATACGGAAATGACAAAAAAATATCGAAAGATGAATTTAATTACAAGACAACACGTAGCCATTCCATGGTAAATATTCAAAAATGAATTTAAGAACAAGTAATGAGTAACATCAGTCATTCTTTCACGTTTCCAAATCAGAACCATGAGTTTTTTAAATGGAAAACAAGTTTATATTGTGTTCTAAAAATGAGCTTTTTTTTTCTTCAAAAAAGGCATTTCTAATCGTCTCGAGAAGTTTCCAAGAGATTATGACTTTGAAATGTTTCTAAAACAGGAAAGGACTTTGAACAGAGTTTTCATACAACATAGATGATAATTTGCTTTAATATTAAAACTAGACATGCCTTTTCAAAGCACAAAATCATTTTTACAAAAACTTTCATAAAAAAATTGGTAAATGTTTGCCTAATTTAATATTTATCAAAGATTTTATGTTTTTATAATCGATTTTAAGAATATTGTTGCCTTTATTATTATTATTATTATTATAATTATCATTATTATTATTATTATTATTATTATGGTTGTTTATGTGTACAACATACTAGTTAATATGTTAAAGGATTTTTTAATGGTAAACTTCTAATCAATAAATTTAGTCATATTGTAGTGAGAAATATTTTATGATAGTTTAAAAAATAATTTGTCATAAAAATAGTTTTTAAGGAGAAAAATGATCAAAATAAGTTTTATTAAAACGTGTAAATATACATTTATAAGCTTATGATTAATTAATCTAGACTTAAAATTTAAAGTTATATGTGGTGTTTTAGATGTGAGATTTGAAATTTAGAAAATAAAATAAAAATAAAAAATTTCAAAATAAAAATTAATATTTTGGTGATTTTTTCTTAAGAACTATTTTGGTAACTAAAACTTAAAAGATGTATTTGAGAGAATTGCCCATATGTATTTGCTAAGGTTATTCGTTTTGAAATTGTAACTTATTAATAAACTATTATATGGAAAATGTAATAAATGTTTTCCGTTATACATATTTTAATTAATACATGAAGTTAAATTATAATCAAAAAACAAATATATAATAATTATGGGTTGGAATTGGGCTTCTAATTGTTTATAAAAACGAATCACTTTTTGGTTAGAGGTCTTATTGTTCAGACTAAACTGGGCTCGAATGACCCAAAGAGAACACCAAATCTGTACCGACTGAATATATTTTTGTAACCGTTCACTTACAAAACAAAAAAAGTAAAAGTAAAAGAAATATTTTCTCGTTGTTTCTTTGAGGAAACGACGACTCGCGAGTCGCCGAGAATCGGTGAGAGAATCAATGGGAACATCTCTAGATCTTGAAGGATAGGGCGTTGGTGAAGATTGAAACTATTGTTTTGTGAATGTTACTTGTGAATCGGTGTATTAATCTGTTACGGTAAACCCATCAACCATAGATAAATCCGATCCACAACTCACCAAGAGCTCGAGAACCGGTAAATCCAAGCCTAGAGATTGATCACGAAGGAAGAAAGATCAACCCGAAGAACATAGATTTATGATAAATGATGATAAACATGATAAGTTAGGGTTTAGAAGACAATATTTGGACTTTAATCTTTAATAGGACACAACCCTAAAAAATATTCTATCATGACCTATTTTAATCTACCTTATACTTTAAAGGTTTATTTACTTGTTTGTTCACTATATTTTTAAAAAACTTATACCGAATATATTTTGACAAAATTAATGATTTCATAGTATGTGATTCTAGGTATGTAAATATATAAAAGAAGTACAATTGAGGTATATTTATTTATAATTTGGTACAACTATATATTTCAAATTCTAGACCAAAATACAACTATGTACAAGCTTGTACAACTCAAAACTCGGTACAACTATGTATATGATTGTACAACTAAAATACTGGTACAACTATGTACACAATCGTACAACTCCACAACTGGTACAACTATGTGTTATTACATTTGGATTGTTTATCATGTTTTAATGATCCTATTAAAATGATGAATAAAACTATGGTGTGAAAATATCGGTCATATTATTATGATAAACAAAAATCGAACTTATTTTTATAAAGCTATGGTGTAAAAATATTGGTACAACCCCTAAAACTAGACATATAAACAATTGATATAATTTTTATTATATAGTAGACGAGTATTACTGGTACAACTGGTATAACTTTGTCATTTCAGAAATTAACAAAACCAATTTGGTATTCCATAGAAGAAAACAATCAAATATCTCAACTGGTATGTACTCAGAAAGTTTCTTTAATTTAATTTGAAGTTTTGAAAAAAAATTAAATTATTACACAACTTCATAAGTTTACATGATTTACCTTATACTCTTAAGGTTTGTTAACTTGTTTGTCCACATAATTTTTGAAAAACATAGATGAAATGTATTTTTACAAAACTGATGATATCATTGTAATCGGGCAAAGATATGTAAACATAAATAAATAGTACAACTGAGGTAAATGTATTTATTATGTGGTACAACTAATATTTTTTGTTTCACTGCCAAAGTACAACTATGTACAAACTGGTACAACTCAAAAACTAGTACAACTATGTACAGTCGGTACAACTAAAATACTAGTATAACTGCATGTTATTTTAATGAGAAGGCTTTGTTAATCTCTTCAGCCTCGTCAAGGGCTCTGCATCTTCGAGTAAATCAACTTTAGCATCTTCATCCACTTTCTCCACAACTTTCTTCTCTGCAACTTCTTTCTCAACCTTTTCGACAGCTGTTGTCATCACTTCAAGTGTATAAGGCGATTCATCAACATCCTCTACGAAATCACAACAAATCACAATAAAATCACAACTAAATCAGGTGCCATTAAATCACAACAAAATACATTAACTTTAATTGCCTTCTCTGGATCATTCTCGCCCTCCTTCGTTTTAATGATACAATTGGTACAACTTTGACCTTTCAAAAGTTGACAAACTAGTTTGGTATTCTATATGAGAAACAATCAAATATCTAAGATGATATATGATTAAAAAATGATTGAGCAACAAGTCTTCACGGGATATTCTAGCAATCTTTGAATAAACGACTCTTAGAAGACCGGCCAAAAAGAGAGCTTGAGCCATTACGTCCAAGTTCTTGCGGTTTCCTCGCTTCTGGTCCATCTCGCCATCACAGCGAGACGACTACGCCCGGTCCGTCTCCGCAACTACTTTTTTGGGCTTTGGGAGCAAAAAGATAAAGACGATTTTTTTCCAAAAATAGTACAACTAGTATAATTAGTACAACTTGTAAACAAATCATTATTCAAATCAAATATTATGGAAAATATATTATTCATGTACTTTGAAATCATCATCTTTTCTAGCATCCTTAATATACTGAAAACAAAAAATAAATATCACCATATTAATTACAAATTTGTATTAGTTATACGCGTTATAATTGTACTAGTTATACTCGTTATATTCAATATAGTTGTACTAGTTATACTCATTCTATTTATACTAGTTATAATAGTTCAAGTTATACTAGTTGTACTATTTCGAGTTGTACTAGTTTTAGTTATACTAGTTGTACTAGTAATTTTCTGGGTTCTTCTTTCTCGCGATTTTTTTACATTGAAGATGAAACTCGACTTTAGATAAGATATAATTGGCTAAATATAACCATGAGTTGATCGATTTGTAATAATAAAAAGAAAAATAATGAAAATTATAAGAAATCTTTTGATTTTGTTTTAAAATGAAAGAAACAACCATGGAAAAAAAGAAGAAGCAAAATTAGGGTTAACATTTGGGTTGGGTCGGGTTATGGGCGGGTCAGGTTGTGGGTCGGGTCGGATTATTGGTTGGGTTTGGATATGAATGGCATGGCTTCGTAAATAAGTTGAAGTCTTTAGGTTTTTTGGTTATTTTACATGGTTTTTTGAATTAAATTTAAATAAAAATAAAAATAAATTAGGAAGGGGTTATTTTAGAATTTTTGATACCCATGTGGGTGATAAGAGAATTTGATCCACAATATTTGTATTTGATTGATTCTCTTGTAATGAGAAAATGATTACATATAGCGTTTAATAAACCAAAAAGCTAAACCAAAGATTAAAGAACTAAACCATATAGATAACTGGTTTATCCTATAACAATACTTCCTTGTTGAGAACATCCTTATACTCAAGGATGATATGAACTTGGTACTCGCAATGCAACTTGATCAGGAGGATTTTCTTTCCACTGAAAAGTAATCTTGATGACAGTCATGTAAAAATGAGAACAGATCAGGAACCTTGTAACCTTGAATAAATGTTCTGTCTTTGAGAAGGTGGAATGGATCACTGTGGCAATGCTCAAGCCTGCGAAGTTGCTCGGAGATCCTGTTACACCATCAAATGAAACATTATAAGATCTGTTGTATCTCTATCTTAACAACAAACTCTGATCGTGAATGGATAACCTATCTTAAGCTCATGATATCTCTGTCTCCATGGCCTTTGCATCCTCACAGGAAATGTTGAAGTGACCGTAAAGACCAGCAACAACAAAATCTGATTTCAGTGCCTTGCTTCCAACGAGCTCTACAAAGGATACATCTAGAAGACAACGACGAAACTTAACCCACATTAAGAAGATCATTAACATCCACACATCATCTGCTATTGCCCTTTTGATACCATCTCCATTTTCTATTAGTCTTGTACGTTCTTTATCATAGACAGCCACTCTTTGTACACGATTTTCATGGAACGACAATCTCCTATGTTCACAGCCTTTCACATGACGACGGAGACCACAATGTATGCTCTGTTTCCTAGACATTCCACTAACGCCCTTGTTCCTATTTTGTAATCCTTTCCATTCAGCGTGGAGAGTCATGTGCCTCAACACCAACCCTTCAACCTTAACAAGATCACAACTGTCACCGTATTTATTTCTCCACCAGTGCCATATAGAAGAAGAGCATTTTATATGTTTACACCAAGTTCCCCAGTTCATAATCTCTACTCTCATTGTCTCTTTGTTTTGAACATTCGAGTTGCTATATTCAGCTTCTGATTTTGTTGTAACTGAACTTGTGACAGGGTTTACACAATTACACTCTTAAAGTTGTTAAGCAAACGATGACCCGCGTCTGTTGTAGCTCTATCTGAGAATGAAAGCTCTCCTGTTTCTTGTTTATTCTGTCGAAACAAAAGTTGCAAAAACCACTGCTTCAGCATAATCACACAGCTACGATGTGCATGATTCTCTTCAAACACTGGATATCCAGATTTAGTCTCCTGCTCCCGAACTGAATATGCATTCATTAAACAACTTGGGATGAGCACAATGTGATCCATAGTGTTTTCCAGACCTGAAAACGCTTCCAATAGCCTAGATCTCCATTTGTGCTTCAAGTGGAACTTCATATCAGCAAGAGTAAGCTGTCTCAAGTCTACAACTAACAGCTCTCTTATGTATGTATCACCTTCAACAAAAGACATTTTAAACAGATAGCAACACTTGAAGACTTTAACATGTTTGGACATGTTTTCTAACACTACTTCCCATCCTATAATGCTTTGAACAGCTTGTGGCCCTTGGTAAACATACAAAATCGTCGGTTTCTCAAACCTCCAGTCAAATATTTCCAACCCAAGACATGCTTTTAGATTAAACTGAGGGTAAGTTTCGTGAGTAAATACTCCATAAGCAAGGATGTAGCAACACTTGTCTCTTTGCATCCATATCTCAAGAGCCATTCAAACTCTTGGCAGCTATCATATATATATATATATATATATGTCTGAAACTTGCAGTACCTTGATCCTTAACATTTCTTCCACTTGATTAATAAAAATGACCATCTGCCTTTTGCATTTCAAGCCATAGGTTTCAAACCCACCAAGCTCCCATACATGTTGATCCTTTTGAGATTGACAAGGCTGGCTTTATTTTCTCACATATCTCCTTGATATGATGCATTTGATGAGCAAACAAGATA
>CAJHQQ010002498.1:0-63555 GCA_905132885.1 Moricandia moricandioides
ACGTGTTGAATGTTTATGATTTAGTTAGGCATTTACAAACATTAGAGCATCTGTAGTGGAGTTTCTTGACGAGAATCTCTCACAAAAATAATAATATTATAATAAAACAGTTTTTTAGAATTTGAGAGATTCGTACAAAAATCTTTTAGTATGAATTTCTTAAATTTTGACAGACTCTTCTATCATAATATTATTACTTTTGATGAAAGACTTTTGTCGAAATACTCCAATTGTGGTTGCTCTTACATAAGTTTTATAATAGAGCAAACAAATGAGCTGTTGATATATCTTGAAATTTGGTATCATTCAGAAGAATTAGTCAGTCATTCTTAGGTCTATGGAACGGTAATGGACAAGCTTATATACGAAGTGGTTTAAATATGCTAAGCCCAATTTTTTCCGAGACAAAAAGTGAGTTGAACCGATTGGTTAGTGGACAACACATATAATTTAAATTTTTTTATGTCAAAATCGATTAAGGTAAAAATCATCAGTGTCCATTTGGACATAACCATCTAAACATAAATCATAAAAACCCATATGACACCTTTAGTTTTTTTTGTTCACCTTTTTGTTGTTGTTGTTGTTCACGTGACACCTTTAGTTTATTATTTGGATTTTGCATATAATCTAATTGCTCATAGTTCTATTTGACTTTGGTTATATTTAGATATGGTTTCATCTGAGTTTAACCATCAATAACAAAAAAAAAATGTTAACCAAGTGGTAATTTTTTGGGGTTTGGTGTGTATCCATATCGGTTATGGGTCCGATTCTCCTTGGCAACTAAATTGTCACTACTTGACTACTGTGGGATTGGGTTTCGGTCCAAATGATTAACATGGTGGGTTGTAACAGATGATCAGTCTATCCTTTGACATTAGTCAAAGGTATTTCAAACTCGGATCAGACTATTGGTACGCTTTCGGAATACTTTTTAGTACTAAGTGCATTCTTTCCGGTGCCGATGGGCATATCAAAAAATAAAATAAAAATGTTTATTTGGACATTGACAATTCATTTGATATTATAGTACTCTTAAATTTTGTGTTAGTATATTCAGATGTACGTAGTCATTTGGTTAACTACGTTAAGTCTCCGTATCATTTCACTACGTTTATTCCTGTACTTCTGATTATCTTTTCTCATCCGTTGTAACATCACCTTTTATAAATAACCTCGTAACTGAAAGAAAAGCCCCACAATATAACTGAATCTACGCTAAGAATCAAGAGTTTAGGTCTCATCATATATACACAAATGTATATATTTTTATTGGACACAGATTCGGGCGAAACAAATACTCACTTCTGCAACTTAAATTAATAACTGATCGACACGAAACAAATGATGATGTTAACCATCGACTAGAAACACACTAATCAGAATTGGTCGACATGAAACAAATGAATGTATTTTTAGAAATTTAGTATTATTGCAAACAATTCGTACAAATTAACCATCGACTAGAAACACACTAATTAAAATTTATAAAATAAACAAATAGATGATATATGTATTCTTATAAATTAAATGTTGAAACATGCACATCTCTATGCATGTATAAATCATACGTTCATTTCATATAATATGCGTCATCTCTAGACCTTCATCATCCCTTTGGCTTTGCAACGTCCTATATAAGCCTGATTTTGCATCCTCATTTGCTCGTAAAATCTCTCAATAAACTCCTCAGCTTTCACATCAATCATCTCATCACCTCCATCAACATCACCATAACAATCCTCATCATCATCATCTTCTTCATCAAGACAATCCATATCACGCAACGACTTCGCTGAGCCATAACCGGAGATTCCTGAAGAGCAAGAAGAAGACGTCGCCGTGAAAACCTCTACCATCTCTGATAACTGGTCGTCACTTCTCGCTGGAGCTTCCTCCTTCAAAGGAGGAGCTGGTGGCATTATCGTAATATTAGACGGTGGCTGCATGGTAATACTATCGTGTTTCAAATTTTGCTGAAAGGAGTCAACAACTCGCCGCCAAAACCCGTTTTTAAACGGCTTTGTCCTCCTACGACGGCGAAGCATGTATAAAACCACACCTATCACGTGCATGCCACGTGATCTTTTCTTCTTCATCTTGTTCTTGATCTCTTGTTCTCCACCATTGATCTGGTTTTTAACTTCCATGGTGAACAAAAGAGATTCAAGATGGGGAGTGGGTTCCCTGCAATGAGCAGGGAAGAGAGGTTTGAAAGAAGAGCCCAAGGAAAAAAGGTTTTTGTTTTGTGGTTATTTATATGAAAATAGATGCAAGGGTGTAAATGGTTAGTTATAAAATATTAGGGGTGAAAAGTATAAGTGTTGAAGAGTTTTGGGGTTAACGGTGGAAGTAAAAGCTGTCTCTTAAGAAGCTTTCACGTCATAACTAGAAAAGACAGCGCTCTCCATGCGGTAGTTACGTGAAGAGGAAGTTAAAGAAAAGAAAGACAGCTAAAAGCAAACTCAGTTAATTACTATATTAATTATTTCTGGAAATTAAATTAGTTATTGTTTCCTCTGTTTACTTTTAAAACGTATTTAATCTGTTATTTTGTCCTAAACAACATTTCGTGATCAAGAATTTTAAAAGAATTAATTACTGAATATATATTATATATAGAGATAAATACTCTAAGATAGATCTAAATTTTTATTTTTATTACCAAAATAAACTTTAAAAAGAAAAATAATCAAAATAGACTTTATTAAAATATATAAATATACATTTATATTTTTTGGTTTAACTAATTTATACCTAGAGTTTAGAATTATGGGATGACGTTTAAAATTTAAAAAATTAAGAAAATATTAAAAAAATTAAAATAAAAAGTATATTTCAATTAATTTTTCCTTGAAAACTATTTTTGTTACAAAAATTATTTTTGCAACAAAAACTATTTTTGCCTTGATAACCCTAAATTTATAGAGTAACTTTTTTTTTTGTAAAAGAAATTTATAGAGTTACTTGCACGAAGAAATAGCCTCAAAACATGGTTGATGGTTCCATGCAAAAACGACAGTTAAGTTTTTTTTGGGAGAAGTTCCAATATTTTCCATATATATATATGACTATAAACATTTGAATTTTTTTCCTCAAGTGGGTCGGATTATACGGAATTCACCGCAGTTGGCTTACGTTTCAATGTTTCTTGAATACGAAAAAGCTTCAACACACATCAATATAACAAAGTCCACTATAACGCCCCGACCGTCCAAACTAATGGACCATCCACGTCTATTTTCTGAGTTTATTTCATTCCAACGGTCGGTGCATAATTTTTTTCAAAACTTAAAATCATTGTTTACATGACTCTGTAATCACCACATGATCTTTCCCCGCGCTTTGGCCTCACTCACACGGTATTGCGAATTACTTTCCGATAGGTCATTCATTTTTTCACTACTATAGCATAAGCACGCTTAATCTTGAAATTCTAAATGGATGTGTGACGGAAAAGGTAAGTGCACTTTGGTGACATAGGTAGCCAAATCAATTCTCTTAAATCCTTTCCACATATACCAAAAATCGGGATGTTACAATTCACCCTCTCTCAAAGAACGCAACGTCCTCGTTGCGCCCCACAACAGGTCTCAAGACGCCTCTCGGATCAGAACCGAGATGGCTAACCAGCTCTGATACCACTTGTTACGCCCCGACCGTCCACAGCTAATGGGCCACCCATGCCCGCTCTCTCGGCTCGTGGGCCCTATCCCGTTCCAACGGTCGGTGCGTAAATTTTTCCAAGGCTTGAAACTATTGTTTACTAACCCTGCAATCACCACATAACCTTTCCCCGTGCTCTGGCCTCACTCACACGGTATCGCGAATCACTTCCCGATAGGTCATCCATCATTTCACTACTCCAACATAAGCACCCTTAACCTTGGAGTTCTAAATAAATGTTTGACGAAAAATATAAGTGTACTTTGGTGATTTAAGTAGCCAAATCAGTAGTTATGTTAAATCTTTTCCACGTAAATTCATGATAGTAAGAGCTACAAACACATTCTAATATAATATTTTGTACCTTTTGGATATTACCAAATAGTATATGTTTTTTTCTTCTTCTAAAAAATGTAAATAGTAAACACTACACAACTCCAAGTAGACATAAGACGTATGAAATCACTGTGAATTTATTGCTAACAAAGATCAACAACCATGAGTCCATGGCCCTTGTTTTTTTTTTTTTTTGAAAATTTAAATCACCTTTGTTTTGGCCAGCTTAAATTGTACGAACACAAAATGACTTCGTTGTATCAATTTATTCTTAATATACTCAAACTTAAACCAATTATAAGCATCAACATACATTTTTTTTTCAACAAAAAGTTAGTAATCAGTGGAAAATAAAACAAAATGTAAGCAGAGCCGGACTTGACCCAACTCATTTGAAACATTTTAATAGGGTTCCTATTATGTGGGGTTTTCAGTTAAAGAAAATTATATGTATTATCATAATAATATATAAAATGCAAGATAAAAATGACAAAATAGTTTGT
The DNA here is from genome assembly GCA_905132885.1 of Moricandia moricandioides. NCBI lineage: Eukaryota > Viridiplantae > Streptophyta > Magnoliopsida > Brassicales > Brassicaceae > Moricandia > Moricandia moricandioides. Next base: position 4,509 of record CAJHQQ010002498.1, read on the forward strand.
AAAAGATGTAAAACTAAAATTTGTATATTAACATATTTGTAATAAAAATTAAATTCAAAATTTCATGTAAAAGCTCCACTGTAGAATTCATGCATAATAGTTTTATCTTTTAAGCTATAAAATTTACAATTATTTCAAAAGAAATAATTTTAATTAAGTTTTTGATCAGAAAATAACTTTTTTTTAAGAAAAAAATGGATAATCTATCTTAGATATTGTGTTTGAATAGGTTTTTAAAACTTAGATATTGTGTTTGAATAGGTTTTTAAAATCTCGAGTCCGACTCTTAATGTAAGAACCAATATTAACAACTCAAAGCATCTTTTGGCGGTGCAAAAACTTATATTACTGGCCGACATTTTAAAACTATAACTACCTTTTGATCTGCGCGTCCGTGCGGGTGTATGTTCTTTAGAATTATATGTATTTGTTAATTTTTAAAACATACATGCTACTGATTCATAGGTTATTGAGTTATGACATTGGTATATCTTATTGAAATTATTTAGCGGCTATTTATAAATTATGAGGTTATATTCTTCTCTATTTTGTAATTTTATTCATTTTAAATGTTAAATCAAAAATATTAAAGTATAAAATATTAGAGTATTAAGTAGAGTTGTGTGTGTTTTATTAAATTATACAATAAATATTATGATTAAATTTATAATTTTATAGTGTTTTTATAAAATGAAAACAATATTTTAGATTGTAACCATAAAAATTAATGAAAAAAGTAACCAAAAAACATTCTAAAATAAAAAAGTTTTTGGGAATTTTATTAAAGGCCATTTTGAGGTATTGAATCAACACATGATGTAATCGAAACCCATATTAATATTTTGAATCAAGTTTATTTAGCATATTTAATATACAGTAACAAAAACAAAATATCCTTATTTTTCTATTTTTTTATTTATACCATAATAATAATGATAGAATATCGTTTCCACATATAAAGTAGAGATTAGGAAAATAACATATTTGTGCTAAGATATTGGGTTAGACATGAAAATAAACCAGAAATTAGCTAAATAATAAATTAGGAAAATAATATATTTAGAAGGAAGGAAAATATATTCAAAAAAATATGGTTTCTTTAAATTAAATAATTTAAGCTTAGATAAGGAAAAAAAATATAATCCTAAGATCTTGGTAACCTTCCATATCTAACCAAATATCACGCATAGCTTTGTTTAGTTTTGAAACAAAGATGTTATTCTCTTACAATCAGTCATACAAATTTATTTTCCTAAACCAGAAATATATTAATTATATAGTTGGCAAAAATCTAGGTACCCAAAATATTTTGAAGAAAATTGAAAAACTTGAATTATTGAGAGGAGTGGAGTTTAGGATGCAAAAGTACAAAGTAAATCTTATAGGATTTGAAGTGACGTAAAAATCAAAATTTGTTGCCTCTAGTAATTTGTTAAACCATAAATTAGCTAAACCATACCTTGATTAGATCAATTTACGAATGTTGGTATGCATAATCTAAACCAATATAGACAGAATATAAATTGACAAAAATATAAATGCAAAATGTTGGATTTTTACAACGTACAGTGATACAAAATATAAGGGTTTCGTAAAAAAAATCGTGGGTCTCTACCACAATAAAAACGTTGGATTTTTTTCTCCTGATTTTTGGTATTGGAAATAAATGTGTTAAGAATAAATATAAAACTACTGTATTTAAGGCCAGTGGCATATGATTATAATTTTTGAGGAAAACTAAGGGTGAAGATTTATTTATACTCCAGTTTTAATAGTTTAGATTTACATAAAGTTTGTTTTATTTTAAACGTTACTGGTGTTTTTTTTTCTCAGTATCGTTGTTCTATAATTCGGACAAAAGTCATATTACAGGAAGACATGCAATCAATGCATACTTGAATCTAGATATGTCTGAGATCCGACAGAGAAAGAACGTTAGAGTATCTGGAAAATGGAACACAGTTTCGTGGAAACTAGAAACTACAATACGGGAGTCAGCCGCAACAACATGATCAGCACTTTGTCAAAGAAAAAAAAACATGATCGTCACACAAAACTAAACTAATTTTACCTTCTGTCAAGTTTACTTAATTAGATCTCTTATTAATTGCTCTCAGTTATACTCTCTAGTCTGATCCCATTTTAAATACCAGTTACTCTCTTTGATTTCTTTTATTTTTGTCATTTTAGATTTATGTATACAGATTAAAAAAACATTAAATTTTACATAGTTTTTAATTAAAAACACCATTATTTATAAACTTAACCACATTTCAACCAATAAAAATAGAAAATACATAGTAACTTCATAAATTTTACATTAAAATCATAAAACGATTTATTTTGAAACTAAAATTTTATTTGACAACTAAATTAAAACGGAGAGAATATTAATCTCTTATCGCAAAACCTCATAAGCTTTAGAGAAATTCTCATAAGCACCAAATTAATTTAAAGTAGTGCTAAGAAATAATTATTTTAGCCAAGTTTTTTGTCTAAACTCTTTATTTCACAGCATCGATAGATTTTAGACATTTAACAGTTATCAAATATTTTTAATGCAAATAGCAAACCATTATATAGTATATCTAACATGTAAAATGAAAAATAAAACCAATATCTAAGCGTACACATTTCAAGGCTAGAAACTTGATTCTGTTAATAATGAGACTGCAATTTTCAAAAATAAGAATAATAGTGAGGCTGTAAATAAATTTATGAATGTATGTATAAAATAAGAAATCATAAGAGACCTTTCCAAAACAAAAATAAAATCAAAAGAGACAAAAAAAACGACAAAAGCGTAAACTAGGAAACAAAACGGCTAAACAGCACTAAGAACATGATTATTACAGAATTCTTATTATTAAAAATTAATTCTTAGATTTTTTACTTAAAAACATTTTTTTATATTCCGTTAAAAAATGCTATCTTAATAACTCCGCAATAATCATGCTCTAAGATATGTCTGGTTATAGTCTGGAATTTATTGATAAAAAGATTTTTTCTTAAAATATTTTACAGGAAATTAAATATGTTTTAGATAAATAAATATATTTAAATGAATTATTCTACTGTTTTAAACTAATGAAGGATATAAAGAAACTTTATATAAGTATTTTTTTTGATACCCTATAATCACATTTTTTGTCACAAAACTAGTCTTTACAAAAATAATTAATTATCTTATTAAATCAGTAAATATACACTTATACTCATACGGTTAACTGACCTAAACTTAAGGCAAACAGTTATCACCCGAAAACGCAGCTTTTGCGGTTGGTAGTGGTTGTTGGCGTTTTGCAACAATCATAGAGAAACGATATAAATCGTTTCAAACCACTATAACCTTCTTAATTCAAAAGTTGTTTTCAACTACCGTTTGCGGAAATGTAAAAGTTATTTTTTTTTCAAAAAATTATATAAATAAAAAAATAAAAATATTCAATTTAAATTTTAAATTTAAATAATAGAAATACCAGTATATATATATTAATTTATATTATAAAATTTGATGAAAAATATTTCTATAATTTTTATAATTTAATAGTATAATTTTATAAATATAATTTTTATATTTATTAATGATATGATTTTTAATATTTTTATAATTAGATAAAATATAAATATTTATAATTTATTATTTAACCATTATTTTATTTGGTAGTTAACTAGTCATAAATATTCTGCAAACAGAATAATTTTTAACGACTTTACTAGTTGTCCAAATTTTTTAATAACATATAAAATCATAACCACCGCATCCACAAACGGTCGTAACCGCAATTGCAACCGCTGCAGTTACACCAGTCACCCGCTTAGGGTTTAAAGTTATGGGGTAAGTTTTAGACGTCAGTCTAAAATTCTAAAATTAAATATTAAATATTAAATATTAAAAAAATTAAAATAAAAAAAGATTATTTTGGATTTTTGATGGGTTTTTTTTTGGTAGCCCTATTTTTTTTTTTAAATAGTATTATGGAATAAGATGATCCAGCCCTTTTTAAGCCTAAACTGTACGGCCCAAATATGGCATTATAGCTTTATGGCGAGTCTCCGACGAGTGGATTCTCTCCGTAGTCGTTGTCGCTGGGAAAAAGGGTCGGCTCCGATTACCCGGAAAACTATTTGTAGAGCTTACTCTGCGTACATCTCTTTTGTTGTATCAACGATACTAAGAGCATCCACACCAATGAACCCCTTTGGGGTTCATTTTTTCTTTTTTTTATTATTAATTTTTTTTGTTTTAAAAAAAAAAAAAAAAAGATAGACCAATCGCGGGCCGCCGCGTGTCGTGGGGCCGCGGAACAGTGGTGATACAGGTTCACCAGAGAGAATTCCAAAGCCACAGGTTCATCACTGTTCATCTAGAAAACTGTGTGAACCCTCCTTATGAACCCTCAATGTAGATGCTCTAATCCGAACTTTGCTGGACGATGTTGGTTCCCCCTTAATCGAAATTGAGCATAAGGTGCTCGACGAAATGTTTCGCTGATTTCTTTTCATTGTCTGTGACTAATTCTTGTGTTACTTATCGAAAGTTCGACACTTTTGAATCGATTTGGAGACATAAAGCGTGTAGTATACATTTTCAGGTAGCTTGTTACTCAAGGAACCTCTTCTTAAAGTGTTCTTGACATGCAAGTAAGTTTTTGATATCAAGAACTCTTCTTGATAAAGACTTGAACTTTCAGATTCTGCTCGAAAGTATTTGTTGGCAAAGAAGGGCATTTGTTTCAGACATGCCGTAGTTACATACGGTGTGGGAACAGCAGGCTACACGAATGGGTTCCAGGTTTCCACAAACGATGTTCTTGTGACCGTAGAGTCCTTACACTTACACAACATATCCCAAGGTATTATCAGACACCAACAGAGGTTTGATTATGACCGAGTGATCCCGTGATCTTAACTATGATGTCAAGCATGAGCCATCCATCCCGAAGATATCCTGCGTTAACGGTAATCTCGGATGAATATATCAGTTCTGTTTGTAGCAGGAACCAGCTGGTTCCGTTAACGGTCTTTTTTATCACAACCGTTCATCCAGCAACCATCACCTGGTTTCTTAACCGGATTTTGGATCTGACCGGTCGGTCAAGCATTCGAATGACGTGGCAACATGTCACCGAGTGAAGCGAAGACCGTTTGGTGATCTTGCATTGAAGAAATGTAGGTGCCGTTTGTTTTACGTCGCAGGTGACATATTCAACCGTGGAAAATTCAACAATGTTTGCTAACGACTAAGAACAGTGGTACGACTATGTTTAGTGGTTGCTTTAGAAAAAACCAAAGGATTTGCATTACACAATGGAGAAACTGACAACGACAGATATACATATTATATTCAGACAGAAAGAAAAGTATGCTCTCATCACAGTCTTTCCTTGTGCTTGACTTTGACTTAATTATGATCAGTTTCTTCATCTTCTTGCTTTTCTTAGTCCTCTCTTAAGTTCAAAGATAATAATTGAGATATGGGTTCACTGAAGAAGGAAGGAGAGATGGAGCAGATGGGAGACGAGTTTATGGAGGCGATACTGTACGTCAATGGCGTTCGTAGAGTGTTACCTGATGGCTTGGCTCATATGACACTTCTTGAATATCTCAGAGGTGTGTATATTACATAATCATCACTTGACTCTTATATTTTTGTCTTTGGTTTTGGATTAAAAGTACTCAACAAGTTCAGTTTTCAAATCAACTTCAGAGATGCAAAGACGAGGGATCATGTTTGAATCTTTGATCCATTTGATCTTTATGTCTCTTTGTTTGAAGATGGACTGTGTGCATCTCAGTAAGAGTATGCTTAAAAGCTGTGAGTTGAAGTGTAAGTTTCTTGTTTCTTTTAGATTTAGGACTAACGGGGACAAAGCTGGGGTGCGGTGAAGGTGGTTGTGGGGCTTGCACGGTGATGGTCTCTAGTTATGACAGAACATCAAACAAATGCGTGTACGTCTCTTTCTCTCTGTATCGTGGTTCTTATTTGCCTTAGTTTTAGATTCTTGTCGATTCTTTCTCCAACGGTTGGAGTCTAACTGATAACTTTGAATTGCAGGCACTATGCTGTCAACGCTTGTTTAGCACCTCTCTATTCTGTGGAAGGAATGCATGTAATATCCATTGAGGGAGTTGGTCACCGCAAACATGGCTTGCACCCACTTCAGGTAGATCTTACTTGCTTAGAGGTTCTTTTAGGGTCTAGTTTCTTCTCGTTTCGGGAGGTTTAGGTCCTGATGTGATCCTTAATTCTCTCAGGAGGCATTGGCATCTTCTCATGGTTCCCAATGTGGGTTTTGTACTCCCGGGTTTATCATGTCCATGTATGCGTTACTGAGGTCTAATAAAAACCCACCTTCTGAAGAGGAGATTGAAGAATGCCTTGCAGGAAATCTATGTCGTTGTACTGGTTACAGACCCATTGTTGATGCCTTTCGGGTTTTCGCAAAAACTAATGATGCCCTATACAGTGGTTTATCTTCACTTAGCCTTCAAGATGGTTCAAGTATTTGCCCATCTACTGGTAAACCTTGTTCATGTGGATCAGCAGCCACTTGTGGTGACGACAGATTCCAGCCCATCTCTTATAGTGAGACAGATGGGGCTAAGTATACAGAGAAGGAGCTTATTTTCCCTCCTGAACTTTTACTGAGGAAGTTAGCTCCTTTGAAGTTGAGAGGAAATGGAAGGATGATATGGTACAGACCCGTAAGACTTCAGTACTTGCTTGATCTTAAGGCAAAACATCCTGATGCAAAGCTACTGGTAGGTAATACGGAGGTGGGAATCGAAATGAGACTGAAGAGGTTACAGTATAAGGTGCTAATATCCGTTGGTCAAGTCCCAGAACTCAACACAGTGAATGTCAATGAAAGTGGGGTAGAGATTGGTTCTGCTTTGAGACTCTCTGAGCTCTTGAAACTTTTCAGGAAGGTTGTAAAGGAGCGTCCTGCACATGAAACATCAGCTTGCAAGGCTTTTACTGAACAGCTGAAGTGGTTTGCTGGGACACAAATAAGAAATGTTGCTTCCATTGGTGGAAACATCTGTACAGCTAGTCCAATATCTGATTTAAACCCTCTTTGGATGGCTTCAAGAGCAGAGTTCCGGATAATCAACTGCAATGGAGATGTTAGGTCTATACCTGCAAAAGGTTTCTTCCGTGGTTACCGCAAAGTGGATATGGAAAGCAATGAGATCTTGTTGTCAGTGTTCCTACCGTGGACAAGGCCCCTGGAGTATGTGAACGAATTTAAACAGTCCCACCGTAGAGAGGATGATATAGCTATTGTCAATGGTGGAATGCGTGTGTTTCTTGAAGAGAGAGGTCAAGAACTGTTTGTTTGTGACGCCTCAATTGCTTTTGGTGGTGTGGCTCCGGTTACTTTGTGTGCAAGAAATACAGAGGAGTTTCTAGTTGGAAAGAGTTGGAACAAAGATCTTCTGCAAGATGCGTTAAAGGTTATACAAAGTGATGTCTTGATTGATGAAGACGCTCCTGGTGGCATGGTGGAGTTTCGGAAATCTCTAATCCTAAGCTTCTTCTTTAAGTTCTTCTTATGGGTTACTCATCATATACGCGATGTAAAGCCAACGATAGAGACCTTCCCACCCTCCCATATGTCAGCTGTGCAGTCTTTTTCTCGGCAATGCAGAGTTGGAAGACAAGATTATGAGACAGTAAAACAGGGAACAGCTGTTGGCTTGCCGGAAGTCCATCTTTCAGCAAGAATGCAGGTATGTTGGTGTATCCAATGTTCTCAAAATTGATTCTCATGCTCGTTGTTTTCTTAGCCACCCCAATTCAATTTTCATGATGGATATTTGTGATAAGAGTAGACGAGAGAAAGATGCTTGAGTGTAGACTTGTTATTTCCAGCATAGTACATTGTGTCAACACTCTTGAATCTTCATGTAGGTCACAGGGGAAGCAGAATATACTGATGACACCCCGGTGCCTCCTAATACCTTGCATGCTGCCTTAGTACTAAGCAAGATGCCACATGCCCGCATACTTTCAATTGATGATTCGAAATCCAAATCTTCACCTGGTTTTGCTGGTCTATTTCTTGCCAAAGATGTTCCAGCAGATAATAAGATTGGACCTGTTGTTGCTGATGAAGAACTATTTGCTACGGATGTCGTCACCTGTGTGGGACAAGTAAGAAGACTTGAAACTTCAGTTTTCACTTTCTTTCTTAGCTTTTTATTAAACCGCATGTGGCCCTTGCAGGTCATTGGTGTGGTTGTTGCGGATACACATGAAAATGCAAAAGCTGCAGCAGGAAAAGTTGAGTTGAGTATGAAGAATTGCCAGCAATATTATCAGTCAAAGAGGCTATTGCTGCTAAAAGTTTCCACCCAAACACAGAGAAAATGTTAAGGAAAGGAGATGTAGAGCTATGCTTTCGATCGGGTCAGTGTGATAGGATAATAGAGGGAGAGGTTCAAATGGGCAGCCAGGAACACTTTTACATGGAGCCTCATGGTACTTTGGTTTGGACTATTGATGGAGGCAACGAAGTTCATATGATCTCATCCACTCAAGTAAGCATACTACATAGTATCTAAAATGTTATTGCTACCACTCTACAACCAGTAGATAGCACCAAGGTGTCAGTAGGTTATATTAACTAACTATGATTTTTAAATGAAAATGTTGTTTCTGCTTGAGCATTATTGGGGTTATATATGTAGGATCCTCATAGGCACCAGCAATATGTTTCCCATGTTCTCGGTCTTCCAATGTCTAAAGTGGTATGCAAAACCAAACGAATTGGTGGTGGCTTTGGTGGCAAGGAAACAAGATCGGCCTTCATAGCTGCTGCAGCTTCTGTTCCTTCCTACCTATTGAATCGACCCGTGAAACTCATACTGGACAGAGATGTGGACATGATGATATCTGGTCACCGTCATAGTTTTGTTGGAAAGTACAAGGTAGGTATCTTCCTCTGTTGTTATAGATTGTTTGGACAAACAAAACATGTGAATCACTTGAGCCCTGAGCTATTTTAATTGTTATTATGCTCCCATTTACAGGTTGGGTTCACAAATGAAGGGAAAATATTGGCGTATGACCTTGAAATCTACAACAATGGTGGAAACTCTTTGGATCTTTCCCAAGCTGTTCTCGAGATTGCCATGTTTCACTCGGACAATGTTTATGATATCCCCAATGTGAGGATCACAGGGAACGTTTGCTTTACTAATTATCCTAGCAACACTGCTTTCCGAGGTTTTGGAGGACCCCAAGGCATGCTTATAACTGAAAACTTGATTCAGAGAATCGCAGCTGAACTTGATAGAAGCCCTGAAGAAATCAAAGTGAGTTGAAGATATGAAGATACATTAGTTCTCCTGAAAGTTTGTAGGAAGTTTCCTCCTGTTTTGATGCGTTTTTGGATGTTACTTTAGGAGATGAACTTTCAAGTGGAAGGCTCTATCACACATTACTCTCAGCATCTTCAGCATTGCACACTGCATCAGCTCTGGAAGGAGCTGAAGATGTCTTGCAACTTTTTAAAGGCTCGTAGAGAAGTCGATGAGTTTAATAGCCATAACCGGTGGAAAAAGCGTGGTGTGGCTATGGTTCCCACAAAGTTTGGCGTTTCATTTACCAAAACCTTCATGAATCAGGTATCTTATATTTTAGCTAGGTCCTCTTTTGGTTCAGATAAGTACACCTTCCACTACCATTTCTTGCAAAGCAATAAACAGAGTTTTTGTATACTCATTCATTTTGATTCTGCGGTGTAGGCCGGTGCTCTTGTTCATGTGTACACAGACGGTACTGTTTTGGTGACACATGGAGGTGTAGAGATGGGTCAAGGATTGCATACAAAGGTTGCTCAAGTTGCTGCGTCTGCTTTTAACATTCCTCTTAGTTCTGTTTTTGTATCAGAGACAAGCACCGACAAGGTACATTTGTTACATATATCAAAGTAAAGTGTTGAGATGTAACTATGTTCAGACACAAAACTGTTGGCTACTCTATATCTTGATAGGTTCCAAATGCGTCACCAACTGCTGCTTCTATGAGCTCTGACATGTACGGTGCTGCAGTTTTGGACGCTTGTGAGCAGATTAAAGCACGAATGGAGCCTCTTGCCTCTAAGATCAGTTTCAACTCTTTTGCTGAGGTAGCTCTATTTGAAGCCATGAAACAGTCTTTGCATTTTGGATGAATAAAACTTTCTTCATTTTGACTGTCATGTAGCTGGCAAGTGCGTGCTATTTTCAACGAATAGACCTTTCTGCTCACGGCTTTTACATTGTTCCTGATGTTGGCTTTGACTGGATCTCTGGGGAAGGAAACCCATTTAGATATTACACCTATGGAGCTGCATTTGCGGAAGTTGAGATCGATACATTAACTGGTGACTTTCACACAAGAACAGTCGATATAAAGTTGGACCTTGGATATTCACTTAACCCAGCCATAGATATTGGACAAGTACTCACTCTTCTCTTTGGAAAACAACAAAAACACTTTGGAATCTTAACAAAAGAGTGTTGTGTTTGTGTCTGAATCCTCACCATGTTGCAGATAGAAGGAGCATTCGTACAAGGTTTAGGTTGGGTAGCTCTAGAAGAAGTCAAATGGGGAGATGCAGCTCATAAATGGATTAAACCGGGGAATCTACTCACTTGCGGACCTGGAAACTACAAGATACCTTCCATTAACGACGTTCCCTTCAATTTCAAGGTTTCTCTTCTCAAGGTATATATATATTTATGCAACAATAAAAAGCTTTGTTACTTTACTTGCCTGTCAAGAAACTGACGTAAGATGTGTTTCCATTAGGGGAATCCAAACTCAAATGGGATACATTCATCAAAAGCAGTTGGTGAGCCTCCGTTTTTCCTGGCATCATCAGTTTTCTTTGCAATTAAAGATGCGATCAAAGCGGCTCGAGCTGAGATGGGTCTTGGCAACAAATGGTTCCCTTTGGACACTCCTGCAACTCCAGAACGTATCAGAATGGCTTGTTTCGATGAGTTTACTTGTCCTTTTGTGAATTTAGATTTCTGCCCCAAGCTTAGTGTTTGAGACTTTTAAGTGATCAACACAAGCCGTAACTTCTGTCCCAAGTAATGTTTGAGACTTTCGCTTTACGATCTATGATGTGACCAGAATCACTGTCTATTCCAGAATATTTATACTTATTGTGCTTTTTTTTGAATTATATATATCGTAAAGTCTCAAGCCCTGAAAAATTTGCAGATTTTTTTGACTCATCATCCCTTAGGTTAGGATCTATTATGTGACCCATCATCACTTGTATTACATTCCATATTTCCACTAGACCACTTGGACAATCACTATGAAGCGAAGTATAAGGAGTATTGGCGCACAGAGAAACTGAGAACCGACTCTCTCAGTTTCTATCAGTCAATTACATAGCCGTTAATTAGTATCAATCACATTTGTTCAATATACTAATTACTCTACAGCTAAAACACTTCTTATTCTCACTAACCACCATCCCATCAAGGTCATATTAGTGGGCGAGTCTCAGGTTACCAACTTACCATTCCAACCAGCAACAGGCTGTCCGTTCAGGTCTGAAACATTGGTTGACAAGTTCTACAACAACAAAAAAAAAAGAATTTCTCATTAGTTGTATTTTCATTTCTGTCCTAATTAAATATAGTTAACTAATAAACAGTTATATCTATTTGGGTCGACGAGCTATTTCCTCACGAGAAATATTATATAGCATCAGATCCCCATCAAACTATGACCTAGTTTCAAATCTTCATGATTTGAAAGTTATAAACTTATTTATCCATGAATTAACGATTTTGAATATATTTCTCCCCGAACCGATACTTTGAAACTTGATTACCCATAGACCATGGTTTTAATTGGTTTATTATTAATCAAATAGTTTAAACCTGATAAACCAAACCAAAATCCATTTTAAACAATTTTTATTAAAGAATATTGTTTCTCTTCTTGTTGAAAATTCAAAATATAGATTTTTTTGGAATTAAAAAAAGCTTTCCTAATTTTTTTAGTTTTTTGGCGTTTTTAAAAAAATTAAACAAAAAAAATTACATCAAGATTTTATGTTTATAAAATTTAATAAAATTACAATGAACAAATTTGAAAGTAAAAGTATATGTCAAAATCTATGTTTTGTTGAATTTTGACATAAATCAAATTTTCAATAAAATTGGAATTTTTGACATATTTTTATCAAAATTTGATTTTTTTTTCTTTCAGATTTCAAAAACAAAACCCAAATTTAACAATCTTATTTTTCCATTGTGTTTTTATTTAAATGTATAAAAAAGAAATCTTGATGTAAATTTTTTTCTTTTAAATTTCAGAAAACACAAAAATATAAACCTAAAACTTTGTTGAAGTTAAAAAAACTATATTTTGAAATTTCAACAAGAAGAAAAATAATATTTTTTAATAAAAATTGTTTAAAATGAATTTTGGTTTGTTTTTAGCCGGTTTAAACTAATTGGTTAATAATAAATCAATTAAAACCATGGTCTATTGGTAATTAAGTTTCAAAGTATCGGTTAGGTGATAAATACATTTGAAATTATTAATTCATGGAGAAATAAATTTATAATTTCTAAATCATGGATATTTGACACTAAGTCGTAGTTTGGTGGGAATATGCTATATGATATTTTAATAACTATTGATTGACCACCAAAAGTCTGATATGAAAAATAAGTCTATATTATTTTATAAGAACGCCCTTGGGATTAGCTAACAAAGCGTTGAAAATTTTATCTAACTTTGAGATTACCCATCTAAATCTTCTTCTTCTTCTTCTTCTTCCCAATCTCTTTGTATACAACCATGGACTCCGAGGGAGTGTTATTAGCATATATCCACAAGCATCTTATGATGCCTTGGAATGATCTGAGGAAAGGTGATTGTTGTGGTCACTTTCAGTCTCCTGGTGATGGCTACTATTGTAAAAGATGTGACTTTTTCGTGCACAAGAAATGTGGCCACTAAAGAAACCAGAGTATAAGAACTGCCCTTCTTATTGATTTAGAAAACCTTGCACAAAAACTAAATCTTTCTCTTGAATCTCTTAGCTAACACCTAAGGATCCTCGTATCTTTATATAGGTTTAGACAACTCCTAAACTCTATTGGAATAACAATTTTCCTATTACCTCAACATGTGTAAGCCTTCTCTTTTCACTGGTCTTGCCATAATTTTGATTTCTGATACCTGCACAAAGGCTAGATAAATCGAAGGTAAGGAGGTAAATATATCAAATGGAAGCAAATAAAAAATATTGGGTAAAGTAAGGATGAAAATATGGTGATTGTGCAAGAATCTGAGTGGACTCAATGCTTAATTCTACAATAATCTGCTTTGGAGGCTGCTCTTGAGTAGTTTTAGGATTAGAAGTATTGAATCGTATTTGACATTTGGGCTTAAGCTTCTTTCAGTTTATCTACTTGTTACTCTTCAGATTGCTGAGAAGAGGAAAATGGTCTCACCTATAAAAGAGAGCACTCCTAACTTGGATGTTGGAAAATCTTCTTCGAAAGAAGAGTATGGTTCTTCTGTAAATGCAAATACTGATGTAACTAAGAAAGAAAAGGTGCATGGAGACATGAACAATATCGTTAGCTCAGGCAGCTATGTAAAATCATCTTTGAAAAAAGAAGCAGAAGCAGAGAGTTTACCTCTGGGTACAGCCGCATCCCTGAAGAGCATCTAACAAAGCTCAAGATCTGCAAAATCCTCTTCCCCAATAACCTCTCATGATAAAGAGAAACCAGCCGATGGAGCCAATAATGAGAAACCTTGGTCTACTAAGAAGATTTTAAAGAATGAGAAACCTGTTATAACCTCTTTAAAGAAAAAGTACACCTTGTCAATAGTAAACTTTTTCTACAAAAAAAGCTCTGAGACACGTTTATCGAAGCTCTCAACCTAATCATGCTTTCCGACGCCGGCAGCTCCGTAGCTCGCCGGCGTCGTCTTTTTTCTTTTGCTTTTATTTCTGTTTCTATTTCTTTTCTCTTTGCTAGTGAGTTTCTCCATGGATTTTTAGAGATCTGGGGTCTCTGGGTTTCGTATGTTGTCGAGGGCTGCGCTCGCCGTTTCCGGTGCCGTTTCAAAGCTCTTTGTATACTGTTCCTCATCTGCAATCCAGTTTCGCCATTCATGACTATGCTTGTTACAGATCTAGTGTTGACGGCTCAAGTCTGTGGGATTCCAAGCTTGACTTTGCGTCCAGATCTGAAAACTCGAGGATTGCTATTCTCCTCCTTCTGTTGGAGGCTGACCTCTCTCTTTTCAGAGAAGACCCGTTTGGAGTTGCTGTGGTATGAACAAGATTTATCTCTTACCGACTCTGCTTGTTTCAGATCCGTTTATGACAACCTGTGTTTGTGGGGTTCCACGATTTACCTGGTGGTCGGATCTGAAATATCAACGTCTGGTACTTTATCCCTACTCTTTGCGCTCTTTCACTCATCATTTGCTGCGAGTATGGCCTTTTGTGAAGTTCTTAAGTTCTGTCGCTATACACCACGTAAACCTTTCAATGCTAATACTCCCGGTTTGTGCTTCCTCACTTCAAGTAGTACGAATTTTGATGTCAACCGGTTTAGCTTTGGTTTCTTCATATCTTTGTGGCTCCAACACGGTAATGTTGGGATTGGAAGGCTTTTGAGGACCTCTGCTTTCACCTTACAGTCAAATCTCGTCAAACTTCCCCCTTTTTTCGCCGGTGTAGTGATGAAGACATATCAAAACTCACCTTGTTGGGTTCAGGAGAGAACACTTCCACTCTTTTCCGTTAAGGAGAGAATTTATCTATTGTTTGCCTTCTCTATGAGAGGCACATCATGTCCGGATCCAATTCCGTTGAAATTTAACACTGCTCTATATGCAACAGAGCTCATTGTGGTGAGAACCAAGAGTTTAAAGTGTTTGTCAAAGTCACATGTTAAGGTGACAATCTGCAAGTTAGAAGATCTTGAAGTGTGTTTGGAATCTTCTGAGATTTCATCGGCAAGTGGCTCCTTCAAAATTCTTTTTAACACCTTATCAAGCTTATCAAAGTTTGTTTACCTATCTGTCTATTGCTTTAGATGTTGTGTTGTTGTAGCCACGAAGCTTGCACATTGGGTATGTCCGATGCTGTGCTCTATCAGTGTAATCGATTAAGCTTATTAATGAAGTTGTGTTACAAAAAAAAAAAAAAAAAAAAAACCTCTTTAAAGAAAACTTTTGATCATAAAAGTTTTGATGGAAATTCAACTGCTAAAATTTGAATGGTAGTAATAAGAACAGAAAGTCGTCGACTTTACCTGCTCATCGCATGTCAACACTCATAAGCTCTCCACCTTTCCTGACATTCCGAGCTTCCCAAGACCAGCAACGGCCTGCTTTTAAGTTGGCGAGAAGAACGTACGAAGCCGACAGATTTCAAGGTCGTGCATAAGAGGGTTTAAGCTATCAGAAATCTGAGCGGTGTATGGATTCATCGCTTGTAGAAGACGTATTTTTAGGTGGTGATTTTATTTTGAGCCTGAATCAATGAAAAAGAGTGGGAGTAAAGGTAGGGTGGAGCTTAATGATTGAATTAAAGTAGGAAGGAAGAAGACGTTACAGCAAAACTGATCGGGGACAATGGCAAACAAAAAGATATGGCGTTGAAGAAGAAGAGGAAGACAAAACTAATCTAACACTAACCAAAACGGGTCACTCTAATGAAAGTAAGAATAAGCCAAAAAATAACATAAGCCCATTGATGGGTTACCCTAAACGAACAGTTTCAGAAAAAATAAGAAGCTCTCCCTTGCCACGTGTCACAATACTGAATAGGGTATGCTGAGGTGGAGGCTTGAGAAGAGACTCTCTTCTACTTTATTATTATAGAAGATATATATCGTAAAGTCTCGAAGCCCTGAAAAATTTGCAGATTTTTTGACTCATCATCCCTTAGGTTAGGATCTATTATGTGACCCATCCCCGAAATTTAAGGGGCCTAAAGCGATTTTTTAATGATTGCAACTAAATTTTATTTTTTTTACAAATTTGTGGTCTATATAACTATAAAAATTTTCAAAAAATTTAGGGGCCTAAGGCGAATGTTTCATCCGGCTTTCCCCAGGACCGGTCCCGCCCCATCATCACTTGTATTACATTCCATATTTCCACTAGACCACTTCGACAATCACTATGAAGCGAAGTATAAGGAGTATTGGCGCACAGAGAAACTGAGAACCGACTCTCTCAGTTTCTCTCAGTCAATTACATAGCTGTTAATTAGTATCAATCACATTTGTTCAATATACTAATTACTCTACAGCTAAAACACTTCTTATTCTCACTAACCACCATCCCATTAAGGTCATATTAGTGGGCGAGTCTCAGGTTACCAACTTACCATTCCAACCAGCAGCAGGCTGTCCGTCCAGGTCTGAAACATTGGTTGACAAGTTGTACAACAACAACAAAAAAAACAATTTCTCATTAGTTGTATTTTCATTTCTATCCTAATTAAATATAGTTAACTAATAAACAGTTATATCTATTTGGGTCGATGAGCTATTTCCTCACGAGAAATATTATATAGCATCAGATTCCCATCAAACTATGACCTAGTGTTAAATCTCCATGATTTGAAAGTTATAAACTTATTTCTCCATGAATTAACAATTTTGAATATATTTCTCCCCGAACCGATACTTTGAAACTTAATTACCCATTGACCATGATTTTAATTAGTTTATTATTAACCAAATAGTTTAAACCGGATAAACCAAACAAAAATCCATTTTAAACAATTTTTATTAAAGAATATTGTTTCTCTTCTTGTTGAAAATTCAAAATATAGATTTTTTGGAATTCAAAAAAGCTTTCCTAATTTTTTTTATATTTTTGCGTTTTTAAAAAAATTAAAAAAAAATTACATCAAGATTTTATGTTTACAAAATTTAATAAAATTACAATGAACAAATTTGAAAGTAAAAGTATATGTCAAAATCTATGTTTTGTTGAATTTTGACATAAATCAAATTTTCAATAAAATTGGAATTTTTGACATATTTTTATCAAAATTTGATTTTTTTTCTTTCAAATTTCAAAAACAAAACCCAAATTTAACAATCTTATTTGTCCATTGTGTTTTTATTTAAATTTCTAAAAATGAAATCTTGATGTAATTTTTTTTCTTTTAAATTTCAGAAAACACAAAAATATAAACCTAAAACTTCGTTGAAGTAAAAAAAAACTATATTTTAAAATTTCAACAAGAAGAAAAACAATACTTTTTAATAAAAATTGTTTAAAATGAATTTTGGTTTGTTTTTAGCCGGTTTAAACTAATTGGTTAATAATAAATCAATTAAAATCATGGTCTATGGGTAATTAAGTTTTAAAGTATCGGTTAGGTGATAAATACATGCGAAATTATTAATTCTTGGAGAAATAAATTTATAATTTCTAGATCATGGATATTTGACACTAAGTCGTAGTTTGGTGGGAATATGCTATATGATATTTTAATAACTATTGATTGACCACCAAAAGTCTGATATGAAAAATAAGTCTATATTATTTTATAAGAACGCCCTTGGGATTAGCTAACAAAGCGTTGAAAATTTTATCTAACTTTGAGATTACCCATCTAAATCTTCTTCTTCTTCTTCTTCTTCCCAATCTCTTTGTATACAACCATGGACTCCGAGGGAGTGTTATTAGCATATATCCACAAGCATCTTATGATGCCTTGGAATGATCTGAGGAAAGGTGATTGTTGTGGTCACTTTCAGTCTCCTGGTGATGGCTACTATTGTAAAAGATGTGACTTTTTCGTGCACAAGAAATGTGGCCACGAGCTCTCTAAATTTATTAACCATCCATCTCACCCCAATCACACTCTTCAGCTTCTATATAATCCAGATACAGCATGTGATCTATGTAGAAGGATAATCAAGAATCTATCGTATATTTGCACGACTTGTGACTTCATCGTGGATCTACACTGTGCCAAGTATCCACCACCAGATGTTATTGATAATATCGATATGCACCCCCACAAGCTCACACTTGTCAAGGAAGAGATCGAGTTCGACTGCTCTGCTAAGTGCCAGAAGGCTGATGGTGAGTTTCCATACAAATGTGAAGAATGTGATGTAGCCTTCCATGTGGATTGTGTTTTGCACCCAACAACGAATCTAAAACGCCCATTAGAGGTAAACCACTCTTACCACTCATTGCATCCTCTTAAGCTATTCAAGGGTCAACCACCAGACTATTCTGATGGAAAATGTCGTCTTTGCGAAAGAGAGATTGATGAACTGTTTTATCATTGTGCTTCTTGTAACTTCACCTTGGATATGCGTTGTGTTTTAAACCCACCACCTCAATCTCTTGTGGATTCGAAAGCTCATGATCACCATCTCACTCTTCTTCCAAGGCTCGATTCCTTTACATGTAATGCTTGTGGCCTCAAGGGAGATCGAAGCCCTTACGCATGCTTTCATTGTGGTTTCATGATCCACCAAGACTGTCTTGCCCTTCCACGTGTCATTAACATCAACCGGCATGATCACCGTGTTTCTCGTACTTCTGTTCTTGGTGATAGTGCTATGAATTCTGTGTGCGGAGTTTGTCGCAAGAAGGTGGACTGGACTTGTGGTGGGTATTCTTGTCAGAGGTGTCTAGGCTATGTCGTTCATTCCAAATGTGCTACCAAAAAAGATGTGTGGAACGGGATAGAACTCGAAGGAGTACCTGAAGAAGAAGAAGAAGATATAGAACCATATGTGGTGATAGATGACAACACAATACATCATTTCAGCCACAAAGAGCATCACCTTAGACGAATCCATGGGAATGGAATTGAGTACAAGGAGAACAAGTGGTGCAGCGCGTGCTCCCATTCCATTGGTCTCCAATCCTTTTATGACTGTATGGATTGTGATTTTTCTCTCCATCAAAACTGTGCTGAATGTCCTAAAAAGAAACGGCATGTGCTACACAATGACCGGCTCACTTTAGTTACAAACAAGGAGCTAGATGTCTTCATGTGTACTGCTTGCTATCGAAAGTCCAATGGTTTCATGTACCTGGATAGGAACAAGAGTTTAGATGTCTTGTGTGGCTCAATTTCAGAGCCATTTGTCCATCCAAGTCATCCCCAACATCCTTTATATTACATTCCAACGGAAAAAAGTAAAAAATGTAATGGTTGCAACAACCTGGATTCTTATATTCTCAGGTGCATTGAAGATGATTGTGGATTTGTCTTGGGTTTCAACTGCGCCACCCTACCACAAGTGGTAAAACATGGAGTAGACGATCATCCTCTCTCACTATGCTATGGCGAAGAAGAAGAGGTAAGTGGTAAATACTGGTGTGAGATCTGTGAAAAAGAAACAAATCCAAAGAAGTGGTTCTACACTTGTAAAGATCAACATGCTAGTTTGCATATAGAGTGTGTGCTCGGAGATTGTACAGGGCTCATGCCAAGAAGCATAGCAAAGTATAGTGACCAATCGTATGAGGTGGTGCTCAATAATAGTGTAACTCGCCCATTATGCACCTGGTGTAAGTCTCGTTGCATGTACCCTATCAACCTCAAGTTGCTTGGATTCTCCGAGACATATGTTTGCTCTTTTCATTGTGCATTATACTTCAAATGGAAAGGTGCATCGAGATAAATCGCTAAAACTATTAAGTGTAACCTTGATGTGTGTTATAAAGCTTTATTTATAAACTTTATAGCCTTCTTCCACCAACCTATTTATAGAAGGAAATGTGAAGTTAACAGATTTTATAAACTAAAACGAACATACAACTAAACAAATTGGTGGCTATTGTGAAATCTACAACAGTGGTGGAAACTCTTTGGATCTTATCATGTTTGAGATTTCAATGTTTCACTCGGATAATGTTTATGAGATCCCACATGTGAGGATGTTTGTAGGAATGTTTCCTCTTGTTTTGATGCTCTCTTGGGTGTTACTTTAGGAGAAGAACTTTCAAGTGGAAGAATCTATCACACATTACTCTCAGTACTTCAGCATTGTGCGCTAGATCAGCTCTGGAAGGAGCTCCAAGTGTTTTTATCTAGGTCCTCTCTAACTTCATGTTTAGTAATGTCTTGAAAAGAATAAGACACAGTTCACTTTGCATTATAATGTCTTGCCACAGAAACAGAGTTTTTGATACTTATCCATTTTGATTTTGGGTGTTAGGCCGGTGCTCATGTTCATGTGTACACAGACGGTACTGTTTTGGTGACACAAGGAGGTGTAGAGATGGGTCAAAAGGATTGCATACAAAGGTTTCTCAAGTTGCTGCGTCTGCTTTTAACATTCCTCTTAGTTCCGTTTTTGTATCAGAGACTAGCACCGACAAGGTATATATATATGCTTTAGGTACAAAACTGTTGGCTACTCTATATCTTGATAGGTTCCAAATGCGTCACCAACTGCTGCTTCTATGAGCTCTGACATGTACGGTGCTGCAGTTTTGGACGCTTGTGAGCAGATTAAAGCACGAATGGAGCCTCTTGCCTCTAAGATCAGTTTCAACTCTTTTGCTGAGGTAGCTCTATTTGAAGCCATGAAACAGTCTTTGCATTTTGGATGAATAAAACTCTCCATTGGAGCTGCATTTGCAGAAGTTTAGATCGATACATTGACTGGTGACTTCCACACAAGAACAGTCGATATAAAGATGGACCTCAGATATTCTCTTAACCTAGCAATATATATTGGACAAGTACTCACTCTTCTCTTTGAAAAACAACAAAACCACTTTGGAATCTTAACAAAAGAGTGTCGTGTTGTGTCTGAATTATGAACATGTTGCAGATAGAAGGAGTATAGCTGTCAAATGGGCGGCCAACCATTTGTTGCCCATGTCCATATATAAATGGGGTTAATTTTGATGATACCCATTTTTCCATGCAGATTTTAAATGGACAAAAATCAATAGATCATTGGACTATGGGCGTTAATGGGTTTGGATTATATGGACATGGTTCACTTAATGGTCAAAAAAAATTAGGGTTTCTAAAATTTTGTCATTTGATCTCTATCAAAATCAAAAGTGTTTTTGCCAAATCGAATTTTCCATCAAAACTACAAAATCCAAATTTTCCCGCTAAAATCGCAAAACATAGATTTCTTACCAAAATCGCAAAACCGAGATTTCACACGAAAATCTCAAAACTGAGATTTCTTGTAGAAATTACAAAATCAAAATTTTCGCTAGAATCATTAACATTAAGTTTTCCCGACAAGCTTAGTGTTCAGCCAAAATCACAAAACAATTTTCCCGCCAAAACCATTGAAACTAAAATTTTCTGTTAAATCTTATTTTTTTCTAAAACAGCAAAAAAAATTCAAACCAAAATTACATATCTTGTTTTTCCGCCAATATCATAAAAATCATATTATAATGTTTTGAATATTTAATTGTTCTACTTATGGATTTATGGATGAATTTTAATCTTATGAACTTGTATTCGTATTTATAGGTTTATAGATTGAAATTCAAAATTTTCTTAAATGGTAATTCATATAAATATGAGTGTTTGTGGGTTTGGTCTTTAATGGACATGATCTCTAATGGACATTTTCACTGTTTGTCTACAAAGAGTAAATGGACAAACAGATATGGACTAATGGACATGAGCTCAAAAAAGGAGCATTCATACAAGGATTAGGTTGGGTAGCTCTAGAAGAAGTCAAATGGGGAGATGCAGCTCATAAATGGATTAAACCGGGGAATCTACTCACTTGCGGACCTGGAAACTACAAGATACCTTCCATTAACGACATTCCTTTCAACTTCAAGGTTTCTCTTCTCAAGGTATATATATTAACAATAAAAAGCGTTGTTCCTTTACTTGCAAATCAAGGAACTGACCCAAGATGTGTTTTCCATTAGGGGAATCCAAACTCAAAGGGGATACATTCATCAAAAGCAGTTGGTGAGCCTCCATTTTTCCTGGCATCATCGGTTTTCTTTGCGATAAAAGATGCGATCAAAGCCGCTAGGGCTGAGATGGGTCTTGGGAGCAAATGGTTTTCTTTGGACACTCCTGCAACTCCTGAGCGTATCAGGATGGCTTGTTTCGATGAGTTTACTTGTCCTTTTGTGAGTTTAGATTTCAGACCTAAGCTCAGTGTTTGAGACATGTGTAATCTCACTCGGTTTCCCGACATGAGCACTAACTTCCGCACCAAGTGTGTTTGAGACTTTTGCTTATGTGACCAAAATCACTGTCTATTCCATAATATATACAAGTGCTGTTTTGAAATACTAATACAACAGCTAGAGCACTTATATTTCTCACTTGCCACCATTCCATATTAGATGAAAAAGAATTTCCCGTTAGTTGTATTTGTTGGTTTCTGTCCTAAATATAGTTAACTAATCAACAATGGTTAACTATTTCAATTATTAATTAATGACCGCCAAAAGTTAAAGCAAGTCTATATCTGATAGAGTTTACTATCTCCCTGGTAAGTTCCTTAGTAAAGAATGTGTAAAGAATATCCAGAACAATAGCTTGTGTACAAGATTATCTAAGCTCTCATGGCAAACTTAGATGATCTCATCGACCTCATAACGATCGAGTGTTCTAGACTCATGACGTCTAAGAACTTACAACAACAAGCATGAACCTCCCTAAACAATCCTCTACTTTATTTAACTACATCAACTCAGACTTCTAACTGCAAAGCCTCCTTCTCAACCCGAAGTTCTCCTTTTACTCATTTAAGTTTGAACTTCCCTCTTGCTCCCTTCCTTCATCTCTGTTTCTTGACTTCTCTGTTTCCTCACATAAACCTTGTGGCACCTATCAATACCTCCCCCTTCGAAACCAAGCTTGCCCTCAAGCTTGTAATGTGGAAAACGTGCTACAAACTCCACCGAAGATATCCACGAATCCTCCTCCTCGGATGTTCCTGTCCAACGTACCAGAAACTCTGTATCACCCTTCGATGTATAACGCTTGGCTAACACCTCAGCCGGTACGACCTCACGTAACGCCTCCTCTAAACAAACAGGTGGTAACCTTGTAGCTTGAGTGTGATTGCCGAGGACTTTCTTTATCTGAGAAACATGGAAGACAGGATGAATTTTGGATCCCTCTGGCAACTCCAAACGATAAGCGGCCTTCCCAATTCTCTCCACAATTTTATACGGTCCATAGTACTTTGCCGCGAGCTTCTGACAAAATCGAGTGACTACGGACTGTTGGCGGTAAGGTCTCAATTTCAAATATACCATTTCACCCACTTGTAACTCCACATCACGTCTGTGCTTATTAGCCTGACTCTTCATCATCTCTTGCGCCCTCACCAAGCATTTCTTCAACTGTAACAACAGAGCATCACGCTGCTTCAGCGACTCCTCCAAATCAAAATTTTTTGTAGAGCCTTGTTCAAACTTGAGTAACTTTGGTGGATCCCGACCATACAACACTTTGAATGGCGTCTCCCGTAAAGCCGTATGGTAAGAGGTATTGTACCAATACTCAGCCCAACACAGAAATTGTGACCACGTTCGAGGGTGAGATGATACGAAACAACGAAGATATGTTTCCAGGCAACGATTCAAGACTTCGGACTGACCATCGGTTTGCGGGTGGAAAGCCGTACTGTACTTGAGTTTAGTTCCTGCTAGCTTGAAACATTCTTTCCAGAAGTTACTCAAGAACAATCGATCTCTATCAGACACTATACTCTCCGGGTACCCATGTAGTCGTACAATCTCCCCAACAAATTTCTTAGCTACATCAGCGGATGTAAATGGGTGTTTCAGTCCCAAGAAATGTGCTGACTTACTCAACCTGTCAATTACCACCAAAATCACATTCATCCCTCCCGAACTCGGTAAGCCTTCTATAAAATCCATATTAATATCCTCCCACACACGGTTCGGAATGGGCAACGGTTGCAGTAGACCTGCAGGTGATAAAGTCGAGTGCTTATGAGTTTGACAGATATCACATTCCGCAACATACTC
The DNA here is from genome assembly GCA_905132885.1 of Moricandia moricandioides. Taxonomy (NCBI): domain Eukaryota; kingdom Viridiplantae; phylum Streptophyta; class Magnoliopsida; order Brassicales; family Brassicaceae; genus Moricandia; species Moricandia moricandioides. The sequence continues at coordinate 28,507 of CAJHQQ010002498.1, forward strand.
ACGAACCCTCTGTTTTATCCCTTTCCAAGTAAATGAGCGTTGGACTCTATGCAGAGTTTTCAAAACTCCTGAATGGCCACCCACTTTGCTATCATGACACTCACTCAGAATCAACGGAATGAACTTCGACTCCTGTGAAATAACCAACCTCTGTCTTGACCAGAGTTTCCCGTCTATCACTGACAACTTCGATGAAGACAGAGTTCCGTTCAGAATTTGTGAAATGAGCTCTTGAATCCGTTTATCTTCTGCTATCTCTTTATAAAGGTCCTCCCATTGTAACACTACTGGAACCGTCAATGCCAATAGCAGAGAAGCGCTAGACATGCTTCGCGAGAGTCCATCTGCTGCTTTGTTCTGACTGCCCGGCTTGTAAAAGATTTCAAAATCAAAGCCCAACAATCTCGTCAACCACTTCTGATATTCCATGTTTACTTCTTTTTGTTCCAGGAGAAATTTAATACTCCTCTGATCAGTATGGACATGAAATTTTCTGCCCAACAAATAATGTTTCCACTTCCTCACTGCCATAACCACGGCCATTAACTCCCTCTCATAAGCCGGTTTCAGTTTTTCTCGGTCAGTTAAAGCATGACTGAAAAACGCTATTGGTCGTTTCTCTTGCATCAGAACAGCCCCTACTCCCACTCCGGATGCATCAGTCTCGACTACAAAGACCTTGTTGAAATCTGGTAAAACCAATACAGGAGCTGATGTCATTGCTCTTTTTAACCTCGCAAATGCATCCTCCGTTTCTGTTGTCCATACAAACTGATCCTTTTTTAAAAGAGATGTCAATGGTCGAGCAATCACTCCATACTCTCTCACAAATCTTCGATAGTAACCAGTTAATCCAAGGAATCCCCTCAACTGCTTCACTGATTTAGGAATTGGCTACAAATTCATTGCTTCTGTTTTCCGAGTATCTGTCCCGACTCCTTCACTCGATATTATGTGGCCTAAATACTCTACTTGTCGCACACCAAATGTGCACTTCTTTTTGTTGGCGAACAGCTGCTGCTCCCGCAATACATTCAACATGGACTCAAGATGGTTTACATGTGTATCCATCGAAGAACTATAGACCAATATGTCATCAAAGAATACCAGAACAAACTCTCGCAAAAACGGCTTAAAGATCTTATTCATTAAGGCCTGAAATGTTGCTGGTGCATTAGTTAAACCAAACGGCATAACCAGAAACTCATAATGACCTTCCAATGTTCTGAAAGCTGTTTTCGCAATATCTTCTTCTCGCATCCTGATTTGATGATAGCCGGATCTTAAATCCAGTTTCGAGAAAACTGCTTCTCCATTCAGCTCATCAAGGAGCTGGTCAATGACCGGTATAGGATACTTATCAGGTATCGTCGCTCTATTAAGAGCTCGATAGTCTACACAAAAACGAAACCCTCCATCCTTCTTCTTTACCAATAGTACGGGGCTCGAAAATGGGCTAACACTTGGCCGAATAATCCCAGATCATAGCATCTCACCTACCATTTGTTCCATCACTACTTTTCTTGCGTGTGGGTATCGGTAAGGATGGACCGAGACCGCTGAGACTCCTGACACTAAGGTGATGGCATGTTCTTGACCCCGTAAAGGTGGTAGACCTTCAGGTATAGCAAACAAGTCGTTGTAGTTGTCTAAAAACCTCTGGATTTCTTCGTTAATCTCTGGTACTATGGGTGTCACTGCCGCAGTAGTTAATTGCACTTCTCTTCCAGTTTTGCTACTACAGCAAGTATGAGACAATGACTTGAGGGAAAGTTTGGTGTTATGCAACTCCGGATCGCCTAGCAATGTCACCTTTTTCCCCCGATAGACAAATGTAAGTTCCTGCGCTTTCCAATCAACCTCACATCTGCCTAACGTTTCCAGCCATTGTACACCTAAAATGACATCAACACTTCCCAGTTCTAAGGAGATAAAGTCTGATGTGAAGTCAGTATTTTGGAGAACAAAGTTAACTGCTCGGCATACTCCAAAAGCCTTGACAGTAACTCCATTCCCTAACAACACATCTAAGCTACAATCTGCAGAAACTCTCAAGTGTAGCTTCTTCACAACCGATGGTGAAATGAAGTTGTGGGATGCTCCGCTATCAAGCATGACAATTATCTCCTTCTGATTTATTCTCCCTCTCATCTTAGTCGTCTTTGGAGAAGAAATCCCAAGAAAAGAGTTATAGGACAATGTCATCAACTCTTGTGCCTCTTGGATGTTTTCCGATAACATGGCTTCATCTTCTTGATCTAGAACCTCTACCTCCCATCCGTTCAACAAAGACAAAATCCGAAGCTCTTTGTTTGGGCAAACTTCCGCGTGAGCTCTTGACCATGGTGCTTTACATTTAAAACAGATTTTATCTCGCCTCATAGCATCCAACTCTGCATCAGTATGCTTCTGTCTTGGCCTCTGATACTCTTGTCCAACTGCATTATTCTCTTTGTTCTTCGAATAATCACTTCTCTGCCTGTCATTCTTTGCCCACTTCGCTGGAACTGTTGTAGATTTCTCATTATGGTTGTAACGCTTGTGTGTACTGTTCTCTCCTGTAGCTGCTTTGCCTACCACTTTGCAAAAGACGCTAGTTTCCATTCTTAAAACTGCTTCTATAAAGTTCTGTAAACCCTGCGGATCCTTCATCCTTATAACCTCTTTCATCTCTGTACTTAATCCTGTGTAGAAAATCCTCTCCAACAACCGGTCTGATAGTCCAGGAACTTGTGAAGAAAGTGTCTCAAACTCTGTCACATACTCAGTGATTGTCCCTGTTTGCCTCAAAGCGAACAATCGTGTTTCTGGCTCATCATCAATAGACTCTGAAAATCGAATCATCAGTCTTTGTTTGAAGTCTGTCCAGCTCCTAAAACCTCCTCGACGTCTCACCCAACCATACCACTTCTTCACTGCTCCTTCTAAACATAATGGAACCAGATCCATTTTAGCTTCATCACTGTAATCTCCCAAGGCGTAGAAATACTCGATATCTGCAATCCAATCAGAAATACCAAAACCCTCGCAGCAAGGCATCTCAATTTTCTTAAGCATTGTCTCTCGATTCGCTAAGTGTAATCGCTCACTCCGATAACCTAACTGATTGTCTCCGGTTTGTTCCAAGTTAGAACGGTTTACCTGAGGTAAGTGATGTACAGGTTCTGATTGTGAGTTAGTCTCCGAGATCGGCATCTTCCCGATTGATTTCAGCATCGCTTGAACGGAAGTATTCAGCTCCAACATCGTCGCTTGCAACGACGTGACCTTCGTATTCGTCGCCGTATGCTCCTTCGTCAATCGATGCACGATCTTTGACATATCGGTGACTTGTATCCTCAAATCTGTGTCCCCGTCATTGGAATCTTCAACGGAAGCAGCCTGCAACGTCGTCGTCTCCTTCGTCATCGTCGTCTCGTGTCTCGAACTTTTCACCGCACCACTGATAGAGTTTACTATCTCCCTGGTAAGTTCCTTAGTAAAGAATGTGTAAAGAATATCCAGAACAATAGCTTGTGTACAAGATTATCTAAGCTCTCATGGCAAACTTAGATGATCTCATCGACCTCATAACGATCGAGTGTTCTAGACTCATGACGTCTAAGAACTTACAACAACAAGCATGCCCCTCCCTAAACAATCCTCTACTTTATTTAACTACATCAACTCAGACTTCTAACTGCAAAGCCTCCTTCTCAACCCGAAGTTCTCCTTTTACTCATTTAAGTTTGAACTTCCCTCTTGCTCCCTTCCTTCATCTCTGTTTCTTGACTTCTCTGTTTCCTCACATAAACCTTGTGGCACCTATCAATATCATTTTTATAACAATGCCTTTTGAGACTTAACCATCTAACCTTGCTTTAAAATTTTGATCTAACTTTGACATTTCCCATCTCTTCGTATACTACCAAATGGAATCTGAGGGAGTAGTGTCGTTACCACTAATCCACGACCATCCTATGATGCCTTGGAATGATCTGAGGAAAGGTGATTGTTGTGGAAGATATGAATCTCTTAGTGATGGCTACTATTGTAAACTCTGTGATTATTTCGTACACAAGAAATGTGGTGACGAGCTCTCTGAATTCATCGACCACCCGTCTCACCCCAATCACACTCTCTGGTTTCGAGATAGAACATACAATTCATGTGGTTTATGTGGAAGTAGAATCAAGAAGCTATCCTATGACTGTCACATGTGTGACTTCAGCTTGGATCTACATTGTACAAAGTACCCACCACCAGATGTTATTGACAATCTCGAGACGCACCCCCACAAGCTCACACTTGTCAAGGAACTGACTGAGATTGAGTGTTCTGCTAAATGTGGGAAGGCTGATGATGGGTTTCCATATGCATGTGAAGAATGTGATGTAGCATTCCATGTGGATTGTGTTTGGCACCCACTAGAAGTTCCAAAATCTCATCTCTTATGTTACGATCTATTATGTGACCCATCATCATTCCTTGTAGTTACATTCCACTAGACAAAGATGAAACCTGCAGTGGTTGCAACTTGGACAATCAGTATGAAGCAAAGTGTAACTGAGAACTGACTCTCTCAGTAAATTACATAGCCATTAGTATCAATCACATTTACTTCTATTCAATTAGGCTTTCCACATATAGCTTGGAATATCTGTTCATTCAATATTCAATATACTAATACAATAGCTAGAGCACCTTGGAATTAGGCTTACCTCGGAATTAGGCGTGAGACTAATTATCTGGGATCCGCATTCGATCTGAGATACGCTCCGGATTCTGATCTGAAAATAGGATATCCAGGGTGGTTGAATCCGGATAGTAAAATTTCGAATCTGAATACATATTTTTAAAATATATTATATTTTTAATTTTATTAATAACTAGAAAATATTATTTTCAATAATATTTTTATTGAAAATATATTAAATTTTCAAAATTAATTTTAAATGATTAGATATTAAATGATTAAAAATGAAATATATAATTATTTTAATATATATATATATATATATATATATATATATATATCTGATATAGTTAAAATAAAAATATTAAAGATAAAGATTATTAGAACTTTATTATAAATAAAAGATATTGAAAATACGAATGTCAAAGTGTTGCAACCTTTCAAAACTATTAAATATTTAATACTATTTTTAAAATGATTATATACTAAATTTCTTTTTAAAAAGAGGTTTATATATTTGTTAACTTGGGGGACAAATCATTGGAGGGGGTGCTCAATAGTAGCGTAACTCGGCCATTTTGCAGCCAATGTAACTCTCGTTGCATGTACCCTATCAACCTCAAGTTGCTTGGAAAGTACATTTGCTCTATTGATTGCGCAGATTATTATTGTTTTTTAATTGATGAGGCAAGATGTTTTTTCGTTGAGTTTCTTATATTTTTTGGACAAGTTCACTTCCCTAATGAACTTATCTTATCCTTAAGGTTTGTTATAACTAAAGTTGAGCTGTTTTCTTCAAATATTATAGGTAACAGATTCTTGAGGATTAAAACCTTTGAGTTTATCAAAACATTTTTTTTTATAAACTACTATAGACTTCGAACCAATGTATATATATATGCAAAACTGAAGTCAATTACCATGGAAATTGGAAACTGAAGTGAGAGTTGGTCTGAATAAACTGTTGCTTGTTTATGTCTTGGCCACGTGTCACCCCCTTAGAAGTCAAGACCGTTTGGTGATCTTGCATTGAAGAAATGTAGGTGCCGTTCGTTTTACGTCTCTGCGTGTCTCGCAGCTGACATATTAGACCGTGGAAAATTCAACAACGTTTGGTAACGACGCTTTAGACAAAAACCAAAGAATTGCATTACATAATGGAGAAACTGACAACGACAGATTCATATGCTCTCATCATAGTCTCTCCTTGTGCTTGACTTCTGACTTAATCATGATCAGTTTCTTCTGGCTTTTTTAATCCTCTCTTAAGTTCAAAGATTTATTGAAGAAGGAAGGAGAGATGGATCAGATGGGAGACGAGTTTATGGAGCCGGTACTGTACGTCAATGGCGGTTGTAGAGAGTGTTATCTGAGAGCACCTCCAACAAGGAGTTCTAGCTCCGGAGTTCTTAAAATACATATATCTATATAATTACATTTACATTAATATTTAATTGTGTAGTTCTTAACTTTACAGAAAACTCAACCCAAAGTATCTATTTAGAGAACTTTTGGATTGAGTTTCCCGTAAAATTTAAACCTCACAATTAAATACTAATATAAATATATACATACACATATATGTATTTTGAGAATCTCGGAAATAGAAACCTCCATTCCGGTTGCTATGATGGCATGGCTTATATGACACTTCTTGAATATCTGCAGCGGTTGCAATTTGGACAATCATTATGAAGCAAATTGTAAGGAGTTTTGGCGCACAAAAGAAACTGAACTCTCAGTCAATTATATAGCCGTTTGTATCAAATCACATTCACTTATTGATAGGATTAGGCTCTCCACATATAAAATCCTTGGAATAGCTGTTTATTCAAATATTGAATATACTAATACAAAAGCTAGAGCACTTATAATTCTCACTTGCCACCATTCCATATTAGATGAAAAGTTGTCCTAAATATAGTTAACTAATCAACAATGTTTAACTATTTCAATTATTAAATAATGACCGCCAAAAGTTGAAGCAAGTCTATATCATTTTTATAACAATGCCTTTTGAGACTAACGATCTAACCTTGCTTTAAAATTTTGATCTAACTTTGACATTTCCCTTCTCTTCGTATACTACCAAATGGACTCTGAGAGAGTGTCGTTACCATTAATCCACGAGCATCTTATGATGCCTTGGAATGATCTGAGGAAAGGTGATTGTTGTGGACGATATGAATCTCTTAGTGATGGCTACTATTGTAAAACCTGTGATTTCTTCGTGCACAAGAAATGTGGCGACGAGCTCTCTGAATTCATCGACCACCCGTCTCACCCCAATCACACTCTCTGGTTTCGAGATAGAACATACAGTTCATGTGGTTTATGTGGAAGTAGAATCAAGAAGCTATCCTATGATTGTCACATGTGTGACTTCAGCTTGGATCTACACTGTACCAAGTACCCACCACCAGATGTTATTGACAATTTTGAGACGCACCCCCACAAGCTCACACTTGTCAAGGAACTGACTGAGATTGAGTGTTCTGCTAAATGTGGTAAGGCTGATGATGGGTTTCCATATGAATGTGAAGAATGTGATGTAGCATTCCATGTGGATTGTGTTTGGTACCCACTAGAAGTTCCAAAACACCCAACAGAGGTAAACCATTCTTACCACTCTTTGCATCCTCTTAAGCTATTCAAGGGTTCACCACCAGACTATTCTGAAGGAACATGTCGTCTTTGTGGAAGAGAGGTTGATAAAGAATTGTTTTATCATTGTTCTTTTTGTAACTTCACCTTGGATATGCCTTGTGTTCTGCACCCACCTCCACAATATGTTGTTGATTTGAAAGCTCATGATCACCAACTCACCCTTCTTCCAAGACTTGATTCTTTTACTTGTAATGCTTGCGGGCTCAAGGGAGATCAAAGCCCCTACATATGTGTTCCATGTGGTTTCATGATCCATCAAGACTGTCTTGGCCTTCCTCGTGTCATTAACATCAATCGCCATGATCACCGTGTTTCTCGCACTACCGTTCTTGGCGTTGTGAACTCTGTGTGCGGAGTTTGTCACCAGAAGGTGGACTGGAAATATGGAGGGTTTTCTTGTCTGAGATGCTCAGGCTATGTAGTTCATTCTAAATGTGCTACAAGAGAAGATGTATGGAACGGAAAAGAACTCAAAGGAGTACCTGAAGAGGAAGAAGATGTAGAACCATATGTGGTGATAGATGACAACACAATACAACATTTCAGCCACAAAAAGCATCACCTAAGACTCCATGGGAATGGTATTATGTATGAAGAGAACAAAAGATGCAACGCATGCACCCATCCCATGGGTCTCCAATCCTTTTATAGCTGTATGGATTGTGATTTTTCTCTCCACCAGAGATGTGCTGAATGTCCTAAAAAGAAATGGCATGTGCTACACAATGAACAGCTCACTTTAATTATTAACGAGGAGCTAGAATTCTTCAGTTGTAATGCTTGCGAAAAGGGTTCCAATGGTTTCATGTACAAGCATGAGCATAAGAAGTTAGATGTCGTGTGCGGTTCAGTTTCTGAGCCATTTGTTCATCCAAGTCATCCACACCATCCTTTATATTACATTCCAACAGAAGAAAGGGAACTATGCAATGGTTGCAACCGCAAGGAATCACATCTCCTCATGTGTATTGAAGATGATTGTGGATTTGTATTATGCTTTAAATGCGCCACAATACCACAAGTGGTAAAGCACATTGTATACGATCATCCTCTCTCACTATGCTATGGCGAAGAAGAAGAAGAAGAAGAGGCAAGTGGTAAATACTGGTGTGACATATGTGAGAGAGAAACCAATCCAAAGAAATGGTTCTACACTTGTAAAGATCAACAAGCTAGTTTGCATACAAGGTGTGTGCTCGGAGACTCGACAGGGTTTATGCCAAGAAGCTTTACAGAGTTGTGGGGCAAATCGTATGAGGTGGTGCTCAATAATACTGCAACTCGGCCATTTTGCATTTGGTGCAAGTCTCGTTGCATGTACCCTATCTACTTCAAGTCCCTTGGAAACTCAGCGGCATACATTTGCTCTATTGATTGCCCTTATATTTTAATGGAGGCATGATGTCTATACGTTTTAGTTTCTTATATTCTTCCTTGGACAAGTTCAAACCCAAAAACAAGAAAACTGTAATAACCTTTTTTGAATCTCTACATTTAAAACGCTTGGAAGAAATGATAACTCAACAAGAAAAAGACATGGTTAAGGTTTGTTATAACAAAAGGGCAGAGCTGTTCTTTTAAGAAAACTATACGTATATGATGTGACTAAAACAACACATTCTTGAGAATTAAAAGGACAATCATTATGAAGCAAAGTATAAGCAGTATCGTCGCACATTTCACCATTGCTCCTTCTCTTTGTGTTCTCTCCGCCTATACAAAAACATGTCTCTCTTGTTAGTTCTCTAAGATCTCACAATAAAATGTAACTTAAAGGAGCTTTTGGTAAAGAATCAAACCTTTTGTAGTTGCTTATAGCCTTCTTCGACCGATGTAGAAACATTTTGGATATTGTAGTCTATCCGATCAACTATTGTTCCCTGATTGATACAAGAACCCAATAAACTCATTGTTGAGAGAAAACAAACAAAAAAAAAAAACTTTATGCATATTTTATGAATGCCATAATGAGTTAAGCTTGGAACCTGGTCAATCACAAGAGCTGATAAGTCTTTCATTATCTGTGCAAGGTCATTCACTGACCCTAAAACCTACAAGGAAAATCTCAAGTTCATCACCAATGAAACGTTGAAGCAAGCAACTTCTTTAAAAACGGTAGAGTAATAGCCTACCTGTTGTATTTCTCTTTCCCTTTCTGCTGAGACATGCTGCCCTTCCTTCAACTTCACTGTCTGATGTCCATCAAAACCCTAATATTTGTTGAGACCAGTGTTAAGGAAGGCAATGACAATTATAGAAACACTGTTTCTTTTGGAGAGTAACATATAAGCACTTACCATCCCACCAAGTTCTTCGTCTTCATCCATTCTTGACATCTTTCCATTAATGTTAAACTCCAAATCTACTCCATCCTGACCCTATGATTTGAGAAGCCAAAATAAATAAGAGCATCAACTTAGGGTACAACATGCATATCCCAAGAATCAAATCTTGGTTTATTTCATGAAAAATGGGCGAACTACCTCTTTCTGCTGCTGGAGACGTTTTAAATAAGTAGACTGTTTTCTACGGAGCTCCATGGAGAGGTTCTGAAGATCTGTTGCAAGAGAACGCTGTCAAAAAACAGTGTGTCAAAGACTAAGTCAAGTCCACTGGAAATCCCCACTAACACAACTAGACAGAACTTTAACCTCTAGGTACAAACGTAAACCAAATAGTAACCTAACTGATGATAGTGTCAACTAGATTGCTAAAGAAAACATTTTCTCATATTCCTCTACAATCTACATGAATTCTCTCAAAAGCACAAAAGAAAAAAGGTAATGGGCACACACTCTTTATCCTTAACAAGCTCAATACTGAAGAAGTCCAATAGTACAAAAAAACCTAAGTTTATATCATATATTTTCTAACTGTTGGTAAAGAGAATATGTTTCTCATGGACTCTTTATCCTTAACAAGGTCAATATTGAAGAAGTCCAGCAATACCTGCACATTTTTCCTGAGATTAGATTCTTCTGAAGGCCCTCCTCTAGTAGATAAATTGTGCAACCTCTTCTCTGACTTCCTCAACAGATCTGTAATTTCATGAGTTAGCATCTCCACTACACGCTGATCCCCTTTGTTATCTCCAAAGGTAGGCATTAGAGCCTTTGAATGAGCCCTTGCTAGTTCACCCATCTTGTCTCTCACCTTCTGTATATTAAAAGTGATCTCCTCAGAATCATCCACCCAAGCTGGTGGCAGACCAATCGTGAAGGCACCATCGCTACTGCAAAAAATAAAATAAAAAAATCTCAAATAACAATAAAGTTTGCATTTTTATTAAAACCCATCAAGAAACAATTCAACTCAATCATCAAGTTTGTATTTTTACTCAAACCCATCAACAAAGTTTGCATTTTTATTCAAACCCATAAATAAAGTTTGCATTTTTATTCAAACACATCATGAAACAATTCAATTCAAACATCAAGTTTGCATTTTTTTGTTCAATCCCATCAAGAAAGTTTGCATTTTTATTCAAACCCATGAAGAAAAGTTTGTGTTTTTATTCAGACCCATCAAGAAAGTTTGTATTTTTATTTCAAATCCCATCAAGAAACAATTCAACTGGATCATCAAGAACAAAGAACCCAGAAACTACCTTGAAGGACCAGGATCATTGGTACTCAAAGGAGTGTAAGAGGAGTGATTGGACCGAGTAAAAGAGCCGCTGACCATTTCGATCACCGGACCACCGAACGAATCAGACAAAGGAGCACGCGCGCTCTTACACGCGTCTCTGTGTTTCCTGTACACCGTCGTTCGGTTCCTCGTCGCCATCAAAAGCCAAACCAAACTCTAAACACGAGATCGGGTCTTTATGAGCTTTGGATTTGACGGACTTGTGTTGTCGGAGAAAAGTAATGAATCTGAATCGCAAAGCGTTCTCTGTTTTAGCGCGTGGTTGTAGACTTAACGGAGACGGAGAGTTATTGGGCTTACATTGTCGGCTTATATGGCCCATTTATATATTGAGCCTTTGTGACACTTGCTCTATAACTTAATTATTACCAAAGTTAAAAACATTAAGGCTGTAACTAGACTATTTATAAAAAATTAGCAACTATATGAATTATTCAGAGAATAGGTGAGACCTATGCATTAACACAATATTAATTTATTATAAATATAAAATATTTATATGAATTATTTTTATTTTAAAGTAAAAATATAAAATTATTATGAAAATTACCAAAATAAAATATATAAATAATAAAAATTAAATAAATTTGTGAATTTATATTAATATTATTTTTTAAATAAATATATTTAAATTTAAATTAATTTTAATAATTTAATCAATTTAAATCATATAAATTAATGTAAATCGGATTTTAGGAAAATTGTTTGGGACATAACCGAATTGCAGCCTATTTATTGACTGCCTAAACCAATATTTAGAATCTTGATTATTACTAAATAGTACGGTGTCGTTTCGTTCTAGGTTTTTTTGGGCCGAAAGGAGTATCGGAGAGTGTTTAAACTTCATCGTCGTCTTCGTGGAAGATAAGTGAAGCTTTATACATCAAATAGCAAAACCCTAGAATCACCCTCCCCCCCAAGTCTCCTCATAAAGTCAAAACCTTTGGCGATGAGTAGCTTCAACGGAGATGATTTCAAAGGCCTCCGAATAACCCAACTCGACGATGAAGACGAAGAAGCTCCAGTGGAACCAATAAACGTAGATGAATTCGATGATGATGATGACGACGAGGAAGAAGACGAAGAGCCTGTGATATTGGGTTTCGTGGAGAGTCCCAGGTTCCCATGGTCGAATCTCCGACAACTCTTCCCTAACTTAGCAGGCGGTGTTCCGGTAATAAAATTCACCAATCTCAATCAAGCTTTGTCTTTTTATGTTCTTAGGTTGCAACCTTGTTGTGTAGGCATGGTTGGATCCAGTTAACTTACCATCAGGGAAGTCAATTCTATGTGACTTATGTGAAGAGCCTCTGCAATTTGTACTTCAGGTTTGTGTTTCATTACAAAACTATATTTGCTTAAATGTTGTTTGGTCAGGTTTTTGTTTACGGGAACTAAGGATAAATGTCGCAGCTTTATGCTCCGATAACGGACAAGGAATCAGCTTTTCACCGGACGCTGTTTGTCTTCATGTGTCCATCTATGTCTTGTCTCCTCCGTGATCAACATGAACAATGGAAACGTGCTCCCGAGAAACCTATGCGGAGGTAGAAACAGTAACATCATTGGTGTTTGTTACGCTTCTCTTTAGTTAGATGTTATGATTGAATTGCTACTTTTTGTGTTTTCTTTCTGAAGTGTGAAGGTGTTTCGTTGCCAATTGCCTCGTGTTAATCCGTTTTACTCGAGTGAGGCTCCGAAACACGATGGAACAGACAAGCCCTTGGGACTTGGAGGTGAACTTATGAACTGATTGATTAAGGTTTTGACTCAGTTCTTTCATTTGTGATTCATGATTCTGTTTTGATTCTCTTTAGCTCCTCTATGCACTTGGTGTGGAACATGGAAAGGAGATAAAGTATGTGGAGGCTGCAAAACTGCTCGATATTGCTCACCTAAACACCAGGTTTGTGTGTGTCTGCACGGTTTGTTATTATTCTTTTGCTAGCTTCCAGTTTTTTTAAATATATTGACTTAACGGTTCGTAAGTTGAGGGTTTTTCTCAGATTCAAAAATAGTTGAGGAATTTTATTACTAAAATTCTCTAACCGTAAGTTAAAGGTTTTTCTCAGATTCAAAAATAGTTGAGGAATTTTATTACTAAAATTCTCGTTTAATGACCTTGTTGTTTCGAATCTCCAGTCCCTGCATTGGCACAGGGCTCATAAAACTGAATGTCAAAAGCTTCGTACGGTTCTTGAAACATCTGACACAGTCGATAATGGGGTTTCTCTTACTCAACTGCAGAAAGGTTTGCTATATACACAAACCTTTCTTGTTAGTGAACTTTATGTAGCTAGTGACATCAATTTTTCGGTTTTTGTGCAGCTGCGAGTAAGAGTCTATGGAAAGAGTTTGTATTGATCAATGAGGATGAAAGTGAGTATGATACAGAGATGTCAGAAGATAATGAAGTTGCTCAACCTATGGTGGTTTCAAAGAGAGAAGTGGATGACCAAATGAAATCTATAATGAAGGATTTTGAGGTTAAAAAGTTACTTTGCTTCATCTAATTTTTGCAAACTATATATATCTGCTCAAAATGATTCTCAGTTACTTGTTTGTACAGGGAGATGCTGATAAGAATAGTTGGGTTAACTTCCAGCAACGTGTAGACAAAGCACCTGAACAAGTTCTAAGGTGTGTTTCAAACACAAAACCTTTGATGTTTTGTCCTATGAATATAAGATCAATGCGTTAAGTACTTTGTTGTTTTTGATACAAGGTATTGCCGGAGCTCTGAAGCAAAACCCCTTTGGCCATTAGCAAGTGGTCGAGTCTCTAAGTCTGAGATTCCCAATTGCAAATCTTGTGGTGGTCCTCGTTGTTTTGAGTTTCAGGTAACACTTGTATTAGTCTGGTCATAACCAGTGTTCTTGATCTTTTCTCTGTTCTTTACATATTGGAAGCTTGTCTCTGTGTTGTTGATCATTTTAATGGTTGTTTTTTCAGGTAATGCCGCAGCTACTGTTCTTCTTCGGAGGGAACAACGAAAGGGAATCTCTGGATTGGGCAACAATCGTGGTATACACGTGTGAGAACTCGTGTGAGACGAGTTTGAGTTACAATGAAGAGTTTGTCTGGGTTCAAGTCTACAGTCAGACAACTTAACATTTTGTCTTGTGTTTCTTCTGTTGCCACAAAAGTTTTGTTCTTAACCGGATCAGACCGGACTTTAACATTTGTAGAATTTTCATGGGTTATATATACTGGTTGGTGTGGTTCAAAAAAGTGGTTCAAAAAAAAAAAATATACTGGTTGGTTTCTTTGGTTATAAAAAGATTTGATATTAAAATCTCTGTTACAGAATCTGATATTAGGTGATTTGACAACATAAAAAGATTCAATATTTGTTATGATGAGTAGCAACATAAAAGAAGACCTTGGATTTTGGTTTGGTTCGGTTTATACCCAAATCCCAAAGTACTAAGTTCATAAGTTTCATTCAAATATTTTTGTATAAGGGTTCGGATTCGATTTTAATTTAGGTAAGTACTTGGATTTGGATAAAAATGTTCAGGTCTAATATAAATGAATAGTTTTTTACCCATTATTTGTGCAGCAGATTTACTCGGTGATGTTGTTCTCGTGTTTGTGTGATTGTTAGGATCGTATTATGGTGATGTGATGTTGTAAATTTGCTGTAGTGCTGTATGTCATTCCATATCTAATTAGCGCTCTGCTGTTTTCATAATCTAGTTAGATGTGTTATGCTATTGTCTACGATTGAACTAACTCAGGTGCACAATTATGGTGGAGAATATTTTATTTCAGATGTTTTTAGAATTATTATATTGAACTCTAGCTGTGTATTTTCTTGGCCAAATACTCGAAACAAATACGGACCCAAGGTGCTTGGTCTCATGTATTGTAACTTTGCTTTGAACTAAAAAATGATCAATGTAAGTACGTTGATTTGTCATATACAGTTTAGTCTTACAGATGTAATCCCGGTTTTCCCATTACTACAGATATGTCTATAACCGGTTTAAATACCAAATGTGATTTGAAAATCTGTTATTAATACACGGTTAAGCACCAAAACTTTATTCAGGAAATAATCCTCCTATAAAAATTATGTTTCAATTTACAGGTCTAATGGCGTTTCCGTTATTATTCTAGTAATTTATACCCTTTTTAATAGGGCTGTGAGGAGAGCTGAGATGACACCTCAACTTTGAAACATAGGCTATAACTTAAAAATGCTCTTCGGTTAATGTATATATAAGAAATATATTATAAAGTCTCTATCAATTAAAATACTTTATTTTTTCTCACAGACAAATTTATACTTTTTCAATTGAAACCTATAAAATTGATTTTAAATTAGTTTTTTTCAATTAAAATTATAATTTCAGGAGCTTCAATAGAAAAAAAATGTGTGAGACATAATAATAGCCTACTTTATACTATTAATATGAATAGGTTGCTTTGGCTGAATAGTCAATGTGTTTTTGTCTCAGTTTATTTGCGCAAATTTAATTCCTATGAATGACAAATGTTTAAATTATTATTTTCTAAATGACATCGTTCAACACCACATCAAATGTCCAATCAACCAATACTCAACGATAAACATACATTTAAATAGCCCGGGGGATTCGATTTTTTAGTTCTTCAGAGGTTTAGAATATGTTGGAGTATTTAAAATATTTGGTTAGGTTCTAGTTCGGTTTTTTGAATTCTCAGTTATGATAACAAATAGGAATCGGCTAATATTTGAGATATCTGAAAAATACATGACAGAAAAATAGTCCCTTTTCCCCAAGACATTAATTATTGAAGCAAACATTAAAATGGAATTTATCTGTTAAACAAATTATGGGTGACATACAACACCAAATTTTATACGATGGAACTCCTCAACGTAACAAGGGAATTCAGAAAATATCACTTTATTTTAACTCATGTTAATGTAATTATTCAATGATCTAACTCAAGTCCAAAAAGTAATTTAAAAGTCAAAGATTGATATATCATTTATACATTATCCAATGACTATTATCTTAAACGATGTAGGACTTTCGAATAGACTCTCTTAAAATGTGGATGAAATAAAAATACATGAATGTTTCAAAAATACTAGAAACGATTGGCCACTTAAATAGATTACATAGATAAAAAAATGTCTCAAGATGAATCACATGCGATTTTGAATCATCTGCTTAGTTAAACTGTAAGTTCCAATAATATATTAGTAAGTGGGAGTTCAGTTCAAAGAAATTATGGGTGACATACAACATCAAATTTGATACGCTGGAACTCCTCAACATAACAAGAAAATTCAAAAAACATCATTATATATTAACTAATGGCATCGCTGAATGTTATTATTAAAAGATCTAACTAGGTCTAAAAGGTAATTTAAGAGTCAAAGATTACCACATCATTTATATATTATCCAATGACCATTATTTGGACAAATCTTTCAAATAGACATTTTTAAAGTTTTTGTCATAAAAATATACCTTAAAAAAATAATTAAAATAATTTTTTTTTATTTTGATTTTTTTTTTAATTTTAAACATCACCTCCAAAACTCCACCTTATAACTCTAAAGCTTAAGTTTATATTAGTTAACTTAATGGGTATAATGGGTATAAATGTATATTTACACCATTTAATAAAGACTATTTTGATCATTTTTTTCTTTAAGTATTATTTTAGGGACAAAAACTTTTTAACTCTATTTCGGTCATTATCTCATTATTTTAAACTATGTAAGACTTTCTATTAGCTCTCTTAAAATGTGGATAAAATAGCGGTCCAAAGAATACATGAACATTTCAAAAATAGTATATAAAATTGGCCATTTAGATAGACTATATAGATAAAAAATGTATCTATGTGAAAAAAATCATTTGTTGAGTTAAACTATAGGTTCCAATAATATATTAGTAAGTGGGAGTTTAGTTCAAATAAATTATGAGTGACATACAAAGTTTGATACGCAGGTAAGTCCCCAACGTAACAAGAGAATTCAGAAAACATCACTGTATGAATGTTATTAGTATACTCACGTCCGAAAGGTAATTTAAGAGTCAAAGATTGCTACATCATTTATATATTATCCAATATCGACAATTATCTTACACGATGTAGGACTTTCTACGGCCTCTCTTGAAATGTCGATGAAATAACAGTCAAAAATACATGAATATTTCAGAAATACTATTAAAAGTTGGTTGCTTAAATAGACCACATAGATAAAAACAATTATTTATGTGAGAAATCATATGTTGAGCTAAATTATAAGTTTTAATATTATATTATTAAGTGTGAGTTTAGTTCATCCTTAAAGCTTTTTCAATAGTGAAGGATTGCCATAAACTTATATATTGACTCCTTATTCTCTATCGTACCAATGTGATGTTTTAGGATGGAAGCCGACAAGGGTGGAAGTTCGGATACCCGTTCAGATTTAGGTCGGATATTTTAGGTTTTTTATATAGGGATATAGAACATGTTCGAGTATTTTTTACACTTCGGTTCGGGTTCAAAAATATATAGTTCGGCTTCGAGTAATTCAGATCGGTTCGAGTTTTTGTATTTTTTTATAAGGTTGCATAGTTCTTGCAAAAAGAATGATCAAACCAAAAAATCATAATTTATAGTCTTAGATCATGAAACAAAGCAAAAAAACATGCAGGTATCAATGGTCCTGAATCATTTAACCCAAACACAAAAAAATGTCTTAAGATGAATCACATGCGATTTCTTTTTCCTTGTCACCTGCGATTTTTTCTTCATCGTCGTCGATGGAAAAGAAACCGAAGAGAGTAAGCTTTTTATAGTGTCCAGTTTGATTAATTTGAATTATAACTTTTGATTAGCTTTGGAATTTTGAATATCGAAAATCTTAATTGATTGCACAAGTACGGTTACAATGAAGGGAAGATGAGAGATGTAGCTTTAGGTTAAGGTATATGTATGTTCGTATGACTTCAGGTAGTGCTTCAGAATTTTGATATGACCGATTGGTTTCGGATATCCAATCTTGTTTAGTATAAAACCCGGATATTTTGCAACTTTGATGTAGATTTTACTTTGGGTTTTTTTTGTCAGGTTCGGGTTCGGATAACAGAAAAATACCCAGGTATAGAAACTGACTATACTCTTAAAAGAGTAAGAATTTTTAGGAATTATGTGGTCGAGTGGTACGGTGAACCTGAAAAGGTGCTAAGTACTCCGGATTTGAAACCTTTCATTTTAGATATACATATGCTTGTATGGTTAGATGACATAATTTTAATTTTCATTGCGAGCAATCGGGTCTACTTGGCACCGGTTGACATGCTTTAAAGGAATGATTGGATTTCGGTTCGCCGGATACCTCCAAATCATCAGCTAAAATAATTTATGATGTGTATGTCATAACAATATTTACTCTAATTGTAACAATATCTGAAATTGACTTTTTCTTCTTTCAAAACTGAAGAAAGTATAAGCCAATAAAACTAGAGTTTCTTTCAATCAAAATCTGACGGATCAATACGTAGTTACATTTTGGTGGTGATAGTATTCTGTAATTTGATGTGATATTTTTCATCAAGCATTATTATAGTTTAAAATTATATATAAAAATTAAACAGAAAATGTGCCAAACCAAACCAAACGAAAATGTAATAATTTGTGTATTATTAGTAAAAAAATTAAGCCATCACGCATCTAAAACATCAAAATCTCTTATGAAAACAGTAGTGTTATTGACTGATCTTTAACAGCTTCAATTAGATCCAAAAGTCAATAGCATTTCATCCTCGAGGTTTACTGATTATGTGGAGCCTTCACCCTGTTAAGAGCCACAAATAGTAAGAAAATTTTATAAACAATTAAGTAAAAAATTAACATAGTATATACTACATGTAGAAAGAGTATTCACCTTGGCATGACGAATCTTTCTTGGAAGAGCAGGACCGCAGTTAAAAAAGATGCAATTAGGGACACAATTTTTATCCTCAGGCTTGGATGAACACACTTTATTGCAGCGTTTCACACATGCAGCATATGCTGCAGACGTAGCCTTCGTCTCTCTTATGGTTCCAACCAACAGCATCATCATCATCATCGTTACCATTACTATCTTCATAACTCTTATCTCTTCTTCTGATTCAACGTATTATTTTCTTTTTCTAATTTGTGATGAACTTATTCTGAAATATACTGAATATCTTTTTTATTTATAGTCGTAAATATACGTAACTGTAATTGTAATTGATTCAAATCTTCGAAACAATATATAGTAAGTTGACCAAAATTTATTTTTGTCATTAAAATTACTTTTGACCAATCTTTAATAATACAAATATTTTGACCCGTTTATTTATGTCACTAAAATTATTTTTGACTAGTCTTAAAATAATATAAATATATCAGTTTGGAAAGAAATATACGACATCCTTGAAAATATATATACTAAACGTAGAGTAATACCAACATACCATGCTAATGGGAACATAATACCTTATATAGAAAGTTGACCTGCATTAAAGAGAATAAAATTCGTATATGAATACGACATATGATGATTTCAAGAATTTTGTCGATTTTGTAATAAAGATATTTCCTTTTTCGTATTTTAATGTTTTCTAAAAATCAAAAGTTTTCTTGATTTCTTACGTAATTTTTGTTTCTTTAATTCTTTTGCTTATTTGTTTTCATATTTTAAATTTTCAATTTTCTAGATAATATTTTGTTACTTTGTTGATAACTAAAATTTATGTGTAATTTCTTAAAAACAAATAGAATATATCACTATGTTATTGATTGATAGAGATAATATGTTTCATTTGCATCGACAGAGAATAGTTTTACTATTGCGACGAGGCAGATGGTGCGACATCAAATAGTTTATTGTCAAAGAGAAAACATCAAATCGTGAAGACTTTATAGCCTACAAATTACCTCCAGTAGTATTTCTAGATACGCTAACAATATTTGAAATTTATCTTTTCTTATTTCAAAAAAGTACAAGCCAGTAAAACTACAGTTTCATGCAATTAAAATCTGACCGATCAATATCATAGTTACATTTTTGGTACTGATAGTAATCTGTCATATGATGCGGTATTTTTCGTCAAGCAATATTATATCTACAAATATATTTTGATGTGCGCTTCAAAAAATTGGATATTTTTGGATTATAAATACAATTTTGATATATATATATATATATATATATATATATATATATATATATATATAAATATTATGTTATAAAATCATATTATATTTAAAAAAACTGCTTAAAATTATATAATTTATGAATTAATTTATTTGAAATTTTCTATTTACAATCTTATGTATATCTTTCTTCGGCATCGATACATGGACTACAAAATATGAGCTAAAGCCAATTCGAAAATACAGATTTAGTTCGGATCCGAGTATGAGACAAAGTATCTATTGGGTATATTTTTGGATCCGTTGGTCTCTGTTCGTATGGGTCTCCCTGATACTCGATCGAGTACCCAAAGTACTTGAACCGTTTTGTGTATATTAAAATCAAAATATTCACATAAATACATATTATTAATCATATTTTTTATACTGTTAAAAATATACCAAAAAATTGTAATCAACCTTTAAAGTCCTATTCGTTAATATATTAAGGCAATAAAAAATATTTTATATATTTATATAGCTAACGCAATCTTCTAATGAGATCATTCTATGTACTTTATATATGGTTTAGGTCGATTTTAGTTTGTGGTTAGTTGAGTTTAATCTTTACTATTACTAACAAAATATTAGGTTTGCTAGAATTTTAATTTTAAAAATACATGTTTTTTGAAAAAACAGGCTATGTTTTTATTATATCATTTAAAAAACCAAAAATATTTTTAGGATAATCATTTAGTTATTCCTAAATATTAAGATAATAGTTAACATTAAATTTAAAATATTAACATAAATATATATCTGGTTCTTTTATATTAGGTATTAATTAGTTTAATATAAAAGAGATTAGAATACACATAAATGATTTATTTCTAAATGCTACAATATATTTGTTTAGATTTGGATATAAATTAGTTATAAAAAATTATAAATAAAAAAGTGGTATGGTAATGTAAATAAATCTAAAAATTAATGTCAGAATCTTAGTAGGTATTACTAGGATTCTATTTTAATAGTAGATGATATATGTGGTTAATTAGTGGAGCGGGAATCATTTTACCAATATGTATTTTGCCAAAAAAACTAATAACTCTGGCCATTCCACACTTGGTTTAGTGTTAAATGCTTCGAAAAGGTAAAAGGATTTGAGAAGAGATACGAAACACAGCAAACTACTGACAAAGGTTCTCATATTTGTCGCAAAGAAAGTGTTCTGACAAAACTGAATGACAAAATCCACTGCTAAAGAAAAATTCACTATCGAGCAAAAGCTTATTCTCTTCACTTCTTAGACCTTTTCGCTGGGACCCTGCAAGAAACAAACAACCCAATGCAAAAGCTTAGCATGTTACCACAATACAATAACAGTTTGGTCAATAATGATCAACACTTACTCAGCGGGTTTGCGCAGGCGGTGCAGCAGCAGGTATGTCTCCTCCAGGACCCTTAGCAAGACGCTCTTCTCTCCTAGCATGTTTCCTTTCCCGGCTAGCCTTGTTCTTAGCCCTCTTAGCCTCGAACTGATCAGACAAAGTCTTCTCCCTTGCCTTCTCAGCCTTTGATTTGTGGATACTTTCCATGAGAACACGCTTGTTCTTGAAGACGTTTCCCTTGACTTTCATGTACATGTCATGGTACATGTGCTTGTCAATCTTCTTGGACTCACGGTACTTCTTGAGAAGACGCCTCAGAACTCTCATCCTCCTCATCCACAGTACCTTTGTTGGCAGCCTTGCCTCCCTTGTACCCTTCCTCTTACCTTAAACCACAATACAACATTTGCATAAATGGACATGTGGTGATTTTTAGGAATATGAGTACAAATGTCACATACCGTAACCCGAGTGACGACCCTTCATCTTGGCAATCTTCATACGGCGAGCTCTGGAACGTGAGTGGATCTTTGTTGGCTTCCTGATGATGAATCCATCCTTCACTAGCTTCCTGATGTTTTGACCTATACACATAACAACACAGAATCTCAATCACAACTACTATTATGATAAATCATCACGCGCAACAGTCATGATCATCACTCCGCAATGACATGTTTGAATCAGTAACAATCAACAACCATATAGCCCATGAAATCAAGGAAGAACATAGTGAATCCAAATTCATATTCATCAGATTGTCATTCAACGAGTCAAGCTACAGAACTACATAACATCATCTCTTTCTACCATCAGTCATCAACATTGTTCTATGGCATGTTTGAATCTTCAAAAATCAAAGAACAACATAGTGAATCAAGTTACACAAATACATAACATACTATTCTTCCACCACCTTCATCAACAGTGTGCTATGGCATGCTTGAATCCCTAACAATCAGAACCCATACCTCATGAAATCAAAGAACATAGTGAATCGGAGCTCATATTCATTATCATTTTCAAACGAATCAAGCTACATAACATCATCATCGATTCGAATCCGTAACAATCAGAATCCATATCTCACGAAAACAAGGACGAACAGATTGCATTACAGTTATTATTCAAACGAATCAAGAAGAAGAAGAAGAACATACGAGAATTGGCCATGGCGATGTCATTGCCTTCGTTAGGATCGAGCCATACTTTGCCCTTTCCGCACTTCATCACTGAGGCGGCGAGCCGCTTCTGGAGCTTCAACGAAACCATTTTTGCTTCGCCCTTTCTGGAGACTGGTTTTGGCGGAGAAAGGCTAAACGTGGAAGAAAGTGTTTATATATGAAGTTTTCTAGGGTTACACTTCCGCAGGGAAAAAAAAACCTTTTAATTACAATTGGGCCTTCTATAAAACCCATTATAGGTTTAGTATCGCACATGTGTGTTATCCTCCTCACTTAAAAAACATTCCTTTTGATCAACTTACAAAAAAAAAAAAAAAAACATATCAGTTACTTTTTAGTTTTTACATTTATCACGATCACAAACTACACAAATCTATAATAATGGGCAATTATCTTAAATTTTTTTTATCATCAAAATAGTCTTAAAATGACTTAAATAACATTATAGTCAAATATCTCAAATAAACATTTTTAAGTTTTTATCACAAAAATAGTTCGTAAAAAAAGAGTGAAATACATTTTTTTATTTTGCAAATTTTAATACTTTTTAATTTTACTTAATTTTAAATTTTCCCTCCAAAACTCTAAATCCTAAGTCTAGATTATGAAATATAAATGTATATTTACATATTTTAATAAAGTTTATTTGGTCATTTTTCTCCTTAAAAACTATTTTGTAACAAGAAAAAAATTAGAGCTATTTTAGAGTATTTCTCTTTTTTTTTTTTGAAAATTTTTATTTTATTTTTTAATTTAAACCCACCACTAAAATTTCACCGGATAACTTTAAACTCTAAAGTCTAGATAAATTAACCCTAGGAGTGTAAGTGTATATTTAAGAGGCGTTATTGGTTTATGTATTTTAATGTATTTTGAAATCTATATAGTATTTACAAATCAATGTAAATATATTGATTTTCAAATATAACAACATGAATTTTAATTAGTATTTACAAATCTAGAAGTTTTCCCTAAGATTTGAGTCTTTGTATTTTTAACAAAGAAATCCATTCAAATTCATTAAAATTCATTATAAAATCAAATCCATTAGTAAATCCGGATGATTGAATAACACATGATTTTAATTAGAATTTATAAATCATAAAATCAATAACACATGATTTCAATATAGATTTTAAAATCATAGAACCAATAACACTTGATTTAGTTTGGATTTCCAAATCCATTAAAATAGATGAACCAATACCCCCACTTACACTCTTAATAAAACTTATTTTTGTCATTTTTTTCTATAAAAACTATTTTTATGACAAAAAAATTTTAAGCCTACCCTAGAATATTTCTCTATAATAATTCTAAAATTTTACAAAAAATAGTCTTAGTGTCTAACTTTTATGCACACTGAGCTATTTACAAAGACATGATGATTCTACTTATAATTATTTTTTGAAAGTTTTTAATTTATTAATCTATCATAACTAATGGTAAATCTTATTTTATAAATTTTATATCAAAATTCATGATGTATAAGCATTAACATATCATTAATTAATTAATGTATAAATAGTATTTCCATTAATTTTATTATCTTTTATGATTAAAGGATTTTAGATACGTGGATCCATACATTTTTTTATAGAGCGATGATCCATAATTTTTTCTTAAGTATATATTTTCCAATAGATTAAATGTTTAACATCATAATTTTTTTATCAGGTAATTTGAATTCAATCCGTTATACAAAGTCTCGTTGATACAAAATTTTTTTGCTTAATTTTGATACGTTTTTGTTACCTACATTTAAATTTTAGGTATTTTAGGTTGGACTTAGATATGAGTAAGCAATAGGATTTGAAATTAAGGAATATGTAACACCCCGATCGTCCACCGTTAATGGGCTTCCCACGTCCGTTCATTCGGATCGTAGGCCATATTCCGTGCGACGGACAGTGCATTAATTTTTCAAAGGCTCAAAATCTTCTTTAATGTTCATGCAATCACTACATGACATTTCCCGTGTTTTCCCTCACTCGCTCGGTATCGCGAATCACTTTCCGATAGGTCATCCATCCTTCCATTAATGCAACGCAAACACGCTAACTTTAGAGTTCTAAATAGATGTGTGACGGAAAAAAAAAGAAGTAAAAACACTTTAATGACATAAATAGTCAAATTAATTTTCTTAATTAATTCCGGATATACCAAAAATCTGGACGATACATAAACATTTCTTTCAACCAAAGTAGGAAGTGATAAGAACAATAAAACCCTAATTTGTACATTTTGAAGCTCATTACAAACATGCGTTGGCCTTGTTTCTCGTAAAAAAAAAAATGTGTCTGAACCCACAATAAGAAACATAGCATGCTCTTCAAGCCAAAACCACACGAGAATAACCTAAAGATAGACCAGAGGTGGCCAACAAACAAAATCTTCAAAATAGAATAAACCCAAAAATACGCAATTGTTAATCTCTTTAAATAACCATTTTCAGTTTGATTCTTTGTAATTATTACGATAAGAGAGAAAAAGAAGAAACATAACCTAACAAAAAAAAAGAGATGAAAATGGTCGGAAGGATCTTTCTCCTTTTCCTCTCCATCGTCGTCACGGTGGTCATCGCCGGAAAAGCTCCACCACCAACATTCACCGAGACAGGCAAAGCTCTAGCCGAGAAACTCTGCGAGAAATCAGAAGACAAAGCGTTCTGCGTCTCGAGCCTAACCTCACGTCACGAGTCAGAAACCGCGAACGCGCCTAAACTCGGCGTGATCGCGTTAAGCGTCGCGTCCACAAACGCTTCGGACACGTCTCTCTACATCAAGACAAAACTGAAACAGAAGAACCTCGAGCCCGCGTTGGAAGACACACTCGACGACTGCTCCAAGAACTACTTAGACGCGGTCGCGCAGCTCGACGATTCTCTGGCGGCTTTGCTCGCGAATGCGTACATCGACGTTGACATTTGGCTCAACACGGCGATTAGCGACGGAGAGGCTTGTGAAGATGCTTTGAGCGAACGTGCTGGTAATGATGCTGAGCTTGCTCGTAGGAACACTAACTTCTTGAAGCTTTGCAAGGACGCTCTTCTCATCAACACTATTCTAACTCCATAAACATATAATGTTGTGGTTCATTCATTTTTTATATTTTATGTGTTTGTTATAAATTTCTACAAAAAAAAATGGTTTGGTTGATTTGTGGGTGTAAATTAAACGATATGTGATATACTTTGTTTCGGAAAATTTTTGGAATGAGCATATTGGATTATATATTATAGTACACATATACAATAGACATAGGTGTATCATGGTTTACTAATAGAACCAAAACATAATGAAATGTAAAAAAAAATATTCATATTTGTTTAACATTTTACTAAAAAAAATTTTCATATTGTTTTTTCGCAAGTTTATATGTATTATGTATATTTATTGTTTTCTTAGTTTTTCTTACAAAGTGAACTAAAATCCAATTTCAAAAATATATTATTTACTTCCTCAGTTTTCTAATATAACTTTTTCTGGTAAAAAAAATGTTTCATAAAAATAGTTTTATGTTTTTATTAATTTTTCTTTGGTTAATAGTAATAAATTTCAAAATTCTAAAAATCTGGTTAAATTTATTAAATTAGTAATAGTTTAACATTATATAAAATTGATAATTATCAAAATATTAAAATACCATATTTATAAAAATGTTTCTAATTCTAATGCCTTTTATCTATATTTCTACACACATAACAAAATTAATCAAATACAAATTTCATTCGCTTTCTATTTTTGAAAACATGAAAATTATCCAAATTATATCATATTTTTTTTTATTACGTAGTTATATAATATATTAATATTTACAGAGAAATTACTTAAACTATTATAAACTAGATATTTATTTTTTAAAAATACTATAAAATTAAAATTAGGATTTAATAATTATTCTTTAGTGTTTGGGATTGAGTTTTTAAATTTCTATAAATAATTATTAAATATTTATAAATAATTTAGAAGGATTAGTTTTGTCATTTTTATCACAAAGTTAGGAAATCTATTACCATATAACCATTCAAAGGTAAATGTGAAAACTGAAAAGAAAAATTGAAAATAGTTCAAATTTATAGTAGAATTGGAATCTCTCATATTTATATTAACTAAGAATCTCTAGTATCTTGGATGGATTTAGTATTTAATTAGTCTGGAATTTAAGATTTTTGGTTATATAAAAATAAAGACTAAAACAAGTAACACTATTAATTATCAAAGTTTATGAAGTTTACATTGATATAATTACAGCCAAATAAATAAATAAATATATCACTTTAAATAAAAAATAAAAATAATTCTTAATATCTATTTTAAAATAGTCGCATTCATATATGTTATAAGCATTAAACAAACTATATATCTTTGTTTAATTGTTTAAGATTTACCACAAAGGGGGAAAAAATATCTTTTGGTCTCTGTTTTAAGTCTGCAGAGGGCATTTGTGTGGTCAGGACTTACCTAAGAGTTGATTATCTGTCTCTCTTCTTCTTCCTCACACCACTCTGTGCGTCTCTCTATTCTATCCTTTCAAAAATCTCCAAAAAGTTTCGAAATTTCACTCGCCCTCTTCTCCTCCGTTAAGAGTTCTCAATCTCCGTCTCTTTTCAGATCAAATGGTGAATCGATTTAGTACGATTGATTCGCCTCATTACCAATGACTTCTACTTCTTCCATGTCCGGTAAGTATTCCCTTTTGTCTTTTCTCTCTGATTTTAAGACACACGTTCCCAAGCACTGTTTAGGACGATCTTATCTCCAATTGAATACTAGCGAGTTTGCTCTTAGGACCTGGAAATTTTCTTTTAGCATATTAGTGAGAAAGAACGAGTCTTTTTTTTCACGACTATGTTGCAGGGATGCTAGTTTACTTCTCGTTCTTACCATGTTATGGAGTTTCCTAGTGTTGTGTGTATGTGTGCAAGGGAGAAAGAGAGAATCCAAACCAATTTGGGTGATACTGTTTAGTTTTCTAGTGTTTGCTGGGTCATTGAAACGTAGGAAAGGTGGATTTAGAGTGATTAGGTTGTAGAGTAGTGCTTCTTTTTGAGTAAGTTTTCATGTGCCAACTAAACACATCCTAAACCCTTCTTGTGGTAGATTTCCTTAGCTTATTATTCAGTTGCAGATAGAAATGGAGAAAGAACGAGTCTTTTTTATGACCCATGTTGCAGGGAAGCTAGTTTAGTTCTCGGTCTTACCATCGTTTACTCACCTGTTTTTTCGTGGTGTTATGTGTATGTTTGCGTGGGAGAAAGAGAGAATCCACTTGGGTGGGTCACTGAGAAAACGTAGGAGAGTTGGATTTTGAATGATTAGGTTGTAGAGTAGTGCTTCTTTGAGTAAGTTTTCATGTGGCAACTAAACACAACCTACCTTTATTGTGGAGGACCACAGTTTTCTATTACTGGCTAAGGAACCTACCTTTTATCTGAAATTAATTGCCTTGAATCAATGTTTCTATTTTTTTTACCATTTTTGGTCAATGTTTTATTGTTTTGTGGGGTACATTGCAGTGTCTGTGGAATGTGTGAACATTTGTAATCTAACCAAAGGAGATGGGAATGTAAGAAGTGATTGCAATGCTCTCTCCTGTGCTTGGAAAGCTCCTAGAGCGTTAACTGGGTTTCTAGCTAGCACTGCTCATCCACCTCTGTGTTCTTTGTATCTATATGGCAGAAGTGGACGAAAGAGTAGAATAAAATTAGTAAGTATTCTTTCTTGTTTCTGTTTATGTAGCGGGATGTTTAAATTATCCTGCTTGCCTTTAATGGGCATTTAAAGCTCTTGAATTGTATTTCTATATTGTTTGTGTCGCCATAGCGACGGTATTTGCTATCTCATCTTGAGCTTCCTCACGGTCACTTCTTTGTATAATGTAATGCGCTTGGCAGGGTTATGAATATGAGGTAGGTTTTTCTGAGGTTCCTCACTTTGTAAATGTGAGGAAAATCTTGAGGTCCAGATCTTCTTGTGGTGGTCATAAAAGATGTGAACTGCATTGCTTATCATCTGAATCTGCTGGTTCTTCGGTCGATGTTACTGTCGAAACATTATGGGAGGTAATAAATCTTACCCTCTTCATTTTTAATGGCACTTACTCCCATGTTATCTAATCATTTTTGATGGGTGGGCTATCTCTGCAGGACCTTTTCCCATCGATATCTTACTTATCCTGTAAAGAATTAGAGTTTGTTCACAAGGGCCTCAAGGTATGATGATATAAGTTTCTTTATATTTAAAAGTCCTCTTTCGCATATATCCTATATCACTACCCCTTTGAGTATACTTCAGTTTCTGGTATTCATTTCTTAATTCAGTAAGAAAGGTTTGTGCAGTTAGCGTTTGAGGCACATGATGGTCAAAAGAGACGTAGTGGGGAACCATTCATTATACATCCAGTTGCAGTTGCTCGTATCCTTGGGGAACTTGTGAGTCGCTTGATAAATTATGTATACGGTTCACTTGAGGATAAGTTGGAAAGCTTTGATAAGTTATTTTTGTTCTTGTTTAGGAATTGGACTGGGAGTCTATTGTTGCTGGATTACTTCATGACACGGTCGAGGATACAAATTTTATTACTTTCGAAAAGATAGAAGCAGAGTTTGGTGCAACTGTACGTCACATAGTAGAAGGGGAGACTAAGGTCTGCATTTTTGTGTTTGCTGCGATATTTTTTCCTATTATCTAACCTTATAGAGAAAGAATTCTGCGCTTCCTTTGACATTAAGTTCCATCTATTTATAAAAGTTTTTCTCTGTTAGGTGTCAAAACTGGGAAAGTTGAAGTGTAAAAACGAAACTGAATCAATACAAGATGTTAAAGCAGATGATTTGCGGCAGATGTTTCTGGCAATGACGGAC
Organism: Moricandia moricandioides; assembly: GCA_905132885.1. Lineage (NCBI taxonomy): Eukaryota > Viridiplantae > Streptophyta > Magnoliopsida > Brassicales > Brassicaceae > Moricandia > Moricandia moricandioides. Next base: position 58,039 of record CAJHQQ010002498.1, read on the forward strand.
GAGGTAACGTTTCAGTTTTATATGATTGTATATCAGTTGGTGTGGTTGTATTATTCATCAGCAAACTTAACTGCTTCATTTCAGGTCCGCGTCATTATTGTCAAGCTAGCTGACCGGTTGCATAATATGCGAACTCTCGTTCACATGCCTCCACATAAGCAGGTGATGCCTTCAAGTAATTGAGATGTGTTATCCTTACCGCTCTGAGCTCTATGTTTCAAGTGTGATAACTAATGACTTTTCTGAATTTTGTTCAGTCCAGCATTGCAACGGAGACTTTGCAGGTCTTTGCTCCTTTAGCGAAATTGCTTGGAATGTATTCAATAAAGGTATAACCCTTTACTTTTTTTGTTTGATATTATTCTACGAGGTAGCATAGTGTTTCTCGTCCAGTCAGTTGAAATGTATTTTTAGTGTCCAAATGAAACCTAATTATCTCAACTGTTGCATCCATGGCGTTCTAAGTTTTGTGGTGCTAATCTTGCAGTCTGAACTAGAAAATCTGTCTTTCATGTACGTAAGTGCCGAGGATTATGAGAAAGTAACAAGCAGGATCGCTAACCTCTACAAAGAGCATGAGAAAGAACTCACTGAGGTAACTTCAACTTATAAGAGGCTCTTAGGTTAAATTTCTAAAACGTTGATTATAAAGGGAAATAAATTACAGAAGGATGTACATAACCTGCAAGCTCTTTGACTTTTCGAACTGTGAATTCATCTGGTTGTTTATTTGATTCATCTGTATTCACATAGTCCTAATGTGTTTCTTAGGCAAACAGAATTTTGGTGAAAAAGATTGAAGATGATCAGTTTTTGGACCTTGTTACTGTGAATACTGATGTTCGATCTGTCTGCAAGGAAACTTACAGGTGAATTCGTTAAGTGGCTTCTTCATTTTACTCTGTAACAGACCCTTTTCTTCAGCATCTGAAGTCTCTTTTATTTTTACATGCAGCATATACAAAGCTGCATTCAAATCAAAAGGATCAATTGATGATTACAACCAGATTGCTCAGGTTTGTGTTGTTCACTCATCTCCAAGTTGTATCAAACGTCTCAGATACAGAACTTCCGTTTGCCAGCCTAATATGATCGTTAACATTGCTTCTCTAAATTTGTTTATTTTAGCAGTTACGGATTGTTGTAAAGCCAAAACCTTCTGTGGGGGTCGGGCCTCTGTGCAGTCCTCAACAGGTGAAACCACAATGAAAAGGAAGTTGGTATCTTTTGTTCCAATTATTTCTATTGTGTCACTTAACTTTCTCACTCTGTCATCGATGCAGATATGCTATCATGTTCTTGGGCTTGTTCATGAGATCTGGAAACCTATTCCTCGAACTGTATGTATTTGATCTGCTGTTCTTTCAGGATTTATTTTCACTACACTACATCTGAGCATGTCTTATCGATTTTGTTACAGATGAAAGATTACATTGCCACACCAAAGCCTAATGGCTACCAGAGCCTCCATACTACTGTGATTCCGTTCTTGTATGAGAGTATGTTTCGGTTGGAGATTCAGGTATTAGATTATATTATGTCATCATAGTTCTTAGGAAAACGCTAAACACGAGTACATTTGAGTTTGGTTTTTGTCTTTAAAGGTTGAGTCATGGGGAGATTTCTAAAAGGCTGATTTAATTGGGTACTTTTCTCTCTGCAGATCAGAACCGAGGATATGGACTTGATAGCTGAAAGGGGAATTGCTGTTTACTACAATGGCAGGGCTCTTTCTGCTGAATTAGCTGGAAATGCAGTTCCTTTAAGTAAAAAGACAAAGGGGAAGACAGGTTGCCTCAACAATACAGATTTTGCACTCAGGGTATATTTTTATCATACTCGCAAGTAAAAGCGCAGAGAGACGTCTCTAGAACTAGGCAGTATTACATCTGTATTAGTATTTTTTTTGCCTTCAAAATATGATGTTAGTTATGACAGTTTCTTTTTGCAGATCGGGTGGCTAAACGCAATTAGGGAATGGCAAGAGGAGTTTGTGGGTAACATGAGCTCTAGAGAATTTGTGGATACTATTACGCGGGATCTTTTAGGTAGTCGTGTGTTTGTATTCACACCTAAAGGAGAGGTAAAGACTAAGCTCAACTCGAAGCCTCTGGAACATTCAACTTAAAATGTTAACTCTTTGCTTAGATGCTTTGGTATTCTACTTGCAGATAAAGAACCTTCCTAAAGGGGCCACCGTCGTTGACTACGCTTATCTGATTCACACGGAAATCGGAAACAAGATGGTAGCAGCAAAGGTAATTTCCGCTTTCATGATATCTTTGAATCTCTGTCTATCATCTTTCAATACGGAAAACAACTGGAGAAGACGTTAAGTATACTTTATTGCTTGAAACTGTAGGTGAATGGTAATCTTGTTTCTCCAACGCACGTTCTTGAGAATGCCGAGGTCGTGGAGATACTCACCTACAACGTGTGTAACTTTTCTCTCTTGCATGTGTTTTGTCACATGTTCGTATCATTTGTCCTGCTTAGGGAAATTTTGATTGTTCTGTGAGCTCTCATGTTTTTGTATTGTTGTTACATCACAGGCCCTCTCAAGCAAATCTGCTTTCCAGCGACATAAACAGTGGTTGCAACATGCCAAAACAAGGAGCGCAAGACATAAGATTATGAGGGTATGATATTTTTTTGTTTTTTCTTGCTTTATGCTAATTTGCTCACTATTACTAATTGATGATGTCTCTCAACTTTATGCAGTTCCTAAGGGAGCAAGCTGCGCAGTGTGCTGCAGAAATAACCCAGGATCGAGTGAATGACTTTGTGGCGGACTCTGACAGTGAGTTGGAAGATCTTACAGAAGATTCAAGGAAAAGCCTACAGTGGTGGGAGAAAATTCTCGTTAATGTTAAGCAGTTTCAGACACAAGAAAAGAGCAGAAATGTAACACCCGCTTCTCAAAACGGCAGCGTTTGGGTCCCAAAGGTGAATGGGATACACAACAAAGCCATCAAAAACTCAAGTTTGGAGAATCCAGAGTTCTCATCTGGAGATGGAATTGCCAAGATTTTTCCTGCTAACATCCCTGCTTATAAAGAAGTGTTGCCTGGTTTAGACAGTTGGCGAGCCAGTAAGATCGACTCATGGCATCATCTGGAAGGTCACTCCATCGAGTGGTTATGTGTTGTATCCATAGCTCGTAAAGGTATGTTCCTTATTTGCTCTATGGTCATGAATCTAAAACCACTTCCCTTTATCTTGCTGCTGAGATAGTCAAATCAAAATCGTTTTGCTTATATTTTCGCAGGCATGATCGCAGAGGTTACAACAGTCCTTGCAGCTGAAGGCGTCACAGTATGTTCTTGCGTGGTGCGTGCTTGAACTGTAAAACCTTCTAAAATTTTATAGTTTCTAAACGACTCATCTGACAATGTCATGCTTTTGTCTTTCAGGCCGAGATTGATAGAGGAAGAGGATTAGCAGTAATGTTGTTTCAAATTGAAGCAAACAGTGAAAGTTTGGTAATATATATAGATGTCCTAATGTTCTAAAACTCTTTAGTTTGGGTCAGTAAACCTAACCAGTGTCTCTATGTATCTGTAACTCCCAGGTTAGCGTTTGCGCAAAGGTGGATATAATCTCGGGTGTGTTGGGATGGTCCAGTGGTTGCAGCTGGCCAAGATCAACAGATACTGTTCGAGTTCTTGAGTGTTAAAGCCGAAGGACTCATGTTCTTGGCCATGAAGTTTTGTCATGTTCTCTGGAAAAGATAAGCAAACTTGAGAAGAGCAAACGTCTGGTTGCTCGAAGTAGAGGTAGAGAGCTCTTACAATATTCTTGAAACATATCATTTTGTTTTGCAAAGAAAAAAAACTTAAAAAAGAGTCAAATTCTTTTAGATGTTCTGTGTTCAATAAATCTAGGTCATTGTATATAGAGACCAGAGAGTGGGATGAACATACAAATGTAATATGTAGATACTCCTGTAAAAACTTATACTTGCACATAGAGCAAACTCTTTCATGTTCAAAGAACGTCTTACAGATCATGTTCATCAAAAGAAGATTGGTAACGGTAAGTTAAATAAGGACCAGTCCAGTAAAACTTGAAACTTTTGTCTTCAAGAACACAGTACTTGCTCAATGACATTCCTCTCACTTGTTCACATCGGTTAAAAAAATCGCAGTTAGCAATTGGAAATTGATAAACTAAAACTTTGCACTTGGTCACTAGGCATTAACATGTGTATCTTACGTATCAAGATTATGAAATCTGTGAAACCTATTATGAAATCTGTGAAACCTATAAATATCACGAAGAATAAATGGAAACATTTGAAGAGCAAGTCAATATTATTCTAGCATATTTACATTATTACTATATTTATTTATTTGTTAGATTTGGATTAGAAAATATTACATTATAAGCTAATCACTATATATGAATTTATAGTCTTGTATCAAACACAACACCATAATATATTATATTTTTTACTTTATATGGTATCAGAGTTTAGATCCTGAAAAAAAACCCTAAACCTCTAATTAATTAACCTTCCAACCGGATAAAAAAGTTATACTTAACCCTTTCGACGGGGTATAAAAGTCGTATTTAACTAGTTTAACCGAGTATAAATGTCTCAAAGTTTCGAGATTTCTGATCGATAAGAATCATCATTTCGAAGAGGGGTATTAGGGATAAAGTATCTCACATCAAGAATTCAGTAGGACATTAAGAAATATATAAAATGTTACGATCAATCCACTTATCATTAATTGGTTTTAAGTTGAAAATCCATAATAAATCTGAATTTAACATGATATCAGAGTATTTGATTCTTAGGAATCAAAATTAAAGTTTCTGTTTTATAAATTTTAAGCTTTAATGATGCTACTCATCATTGGTGACGATGTTGAAGAAGATGATACCGACGATGAAGACGATGTGGTAAGGTGGGTACGAGTCTCTTGGTTTAGTGTTTTAGCTAAAAAGAAGTTATGGGTTTAGTTTTTTTTCTATTTCTATTTAGATACGAGCAATAGTTATAGGAACTATAGGTTAAGGTTATAATATTATTATATTTTTAGTTACGTGGAAGTTGTAGTCTAAGTTAAAGCTTTATGGTTTTTTGGTGAGTGCCATTATAAAGAGCTTAAGGATTATTAAAAGTTTTGTTAATTCAAAGGTTTGTGGTTTTCGCATGGATTTGTTTTTGTGCGGGATTTATTCTATAGTTTAGAATATTTCAAAGTGCTATTTTTTTATAGTTTGTGATTTGTTGGTTATAATTTAATTATTACGAGGGAGTTCTAGTAGAACGTTCATTTTAGGGTAATTTTTAGTTCAATTAATGGATTGTCCAAGTTAAGAATGATTGTTTGTGGAGATTGTGTCGTAACATATTTTTTGCTTTTTTCAGTACTATATCATTGAATTTCAAAAGAAAGGTGTATCTCATTGTAATATAATTATCTTTGTAAGAGTATATTCTAAGTTTTCGACTAGTGAAAAAATAGCCAAAGGTTGTGATTGGGGATTAAGCTTTCAAGGCTTTAA